>JACN01135163.1:0-16202 GCA_000787155.1 Scartelaos histophorus
AAATTTCTCAGATTTGACCAAGATTTTAAAATGTATCAGTATGTATGTATTGTATGTATATGTATGTATTGTTTTCAGATTTATTTCTCTACTTATTAGTTCTGAGACTGCTTAATTCTACTCAAGAAGTAGTTCATTTTAAGATAACTTCTCAAGTAAAATGATCTGCCCATGCAGCAAGATAATTTCACCATTTTAAGTCATTTTCTGATACATTTAACTGTTTATATCTTGCTTTATATATATAAGGTGACGTATAAGGATGTTCAATAGGCAAATTTTCAAGTTTCTATGGAACTTTTTCAAATATTTTCAATGTCATTTATGCATAAATCTATGTTTGACGTTTATAAAAAGCATTTTTAGTGTTTTTTATGCACATGAATTGGTTACAATAACTCTCATTTGTAGCTAACACAAAAATACAAGTTTAACAGTTGGGTGATTTGGGCATCAAACATGCCCGGATCCTCTCAACATTGTTCAGTTTTAACACAAAAATACAAAACCTGAAATCTGCATGGTAATGGTGGCATTTTGGGTCCTTGTACAGCACACGGCAGAACTACCGGTATGTTGCACAGTCGCCCTATATGTGGCCAACATATTACTCCTCCTGACTCGCCCACTAATACGTTATTAGACTAATGTGGACAACATCAAATCGGTTGGAGGTTAAACATAACCAAAGGTCATACATAAGGCCACTGGATTATAAGGAGCACTGTTGATTTTTTATAAAATGTAATGATTTTAGATGCGCCTTATAGTCATTTTCTGACAGACTTAAGTGTTCTAGTGTTTTTGCAGTGCATTTAGTTCAATAGAGATTACCAATTCCAGGACTGACATTATCTAAATGATTCATTTATGTCAGGTCAGGCTGCGTTATTCATACACATATGCACATTTGTTTTGCAGATTTGAGCGGCTGGCCCCACTTTTCACATTTCATTTCACACTCTGCACAATAAAACCATGTACAGTTTAAAACACAATTACAAATACATTGTTTAAGTGCTCCAGTGAAGAACAGTAGGGAAGGTGTATTGAGTTTAAAAACACAGTGGAGCACTTCCTGTATTGCCATTGTCTCACTGTGATTGAAAAAGTGATAAACAAATATGATGGGGAAAAAAAAACACAATTCCAGCCACGTTTTAATGAGGAAACAACATTATAACAGATCGGAAAATAGTGTAATACAGACCATTTAAACCATTGAATTTATACATTTAATTTGTCATGACTTCTTTCCATGGTCTCCATTTGACTTTGTGTTTTTGCAGATGACTTTTCCGTGCAGACAGTGGACATTATGAAGCGCAGAGATGGTCGCAGAAACAATAGTAGAATGTCAGGCTTGTTTTTCACAGATGAGTGGGACGCTGTTGTCACCACACAAACAGTGGCTCTGGCGTCGAGAAAGTAAATATGCAAAATCCATAATATATTCAGCTCGGCGGCAGTACACAGATGCAGACTTTTATTAGAGCCACTTCACCACTGCAAACTTTGGATAATTATGGCGTATTTTAAGACTCGTTCTACACCGTGTAAAAGCCTTTAGTGTGACATTTAAAGCTTTGCCATCGCCACAGTTTCGCGGTTTGTTTATGCGATTTTTATTTGTCGCCGTCTATAAAACGTAGCGCTTTTTGCAAACATGTTTTCTCGGTTATAAAAGGGCCACTGGAAATTGGGGTGTCAAGCTTTCTATTTCGGTCGTTGAAATTCGGCGATTCTGCGTCTCAGGACCAGTGAGGCTCAAACTTGAGAATTGAGAGTGAGTTTTGAGAATTTGGAGTTTCGTGGTGGTTTAAGAGTAACAGTGGATGAAGTACTCAGAAGTACACTGTCTAACTTTTTGTTTCGGGCTCTGTCACCTGCCGGTTTCTTCGGATATGTCATTGCTCTGCCTGAAATGTTCCGCAGTATGACATTAAACAGCTCTACTTTACATTTATTCAATTACAAGTGGTTTAAAAGCGCAAAAATACCAAGAAAAAAACACATTCTGACTGTGCGCGGGGTCGCCTCTCCGCAGATCTGACCTGTAACTTGTTTTGGTTTCATCTCCATAACGATCCAAATGTTTAAAACCATAAATAATATCAACTCCATCAAGAAACACATTTGATGGACCCTTCACCAGAAAAGTTCTGCAGTAAAAGTACAGGACCAAAAGATTACTGAAGTAAAAGTATCACATGAAATAATCAACTTAAGTAAAACTACTGAAGTACTTGTTTAAAAGTGTACATTTAAGTGGTTTTTTTAATGAATTATTGAACAGATTTTAAGTGATTCAATTGATTTCTTCATTTTCTAGCAGTTTTTTTTTGCACCATATTTTTCAGACTTTCACACAAACTCACACTTTTTTTATCAGTTTGGGTGGTCGCGTGACTTATATATTAAAATAATATATATACACGCTATATATTTGTTTGTTATTTTCACACTGACAGCAGCAAGAGGAAGCTCTAGGTTTGTGCGCCAGTATCTACTACTACTATTTCGCTATTACTCCAGTACCACCGTTACTTGGCTCTACTGCACATGTCTCCTGCACAAAGAGCCACTGTCCAGTTTAGGATCATGTTAGCGTCTCGTAGGATTTCAGCAGATTTCCGGCTCTCTCAGGGGCGGGGATAGGTGTGTCCATCAGGTATAAATGGATCCAGCTACTGCTTTCTTCTCATCATTTACGGACTCACTTGCATTTAACACATATGGGTCATTAAGACGTACATACGGCAATAAACTGTTAATCATATTTTGCAGATTACAAGCTGCAAGTAGTAAAACCTGCAGCCGAAAAGGATAATCGAGCAGCAGAAAGAAAGTTTGAAGTGAGCGAGAAACTTGTAACGGGTAGTCAAAAAGTAGAGGATACTCGACCTGCAATGAAGAAAACAAAAAAAGCTAAATGTGGCTAAAAGCTGGATTTAGCTACAGTTGTTGGAGTTGCTCAGAGGTGACACAGACTAAAGAATTCAATAGATTTAGTGATTTGGATGGAGATGGAGATTTGGGAAACTTCTGATGTTTATGCTCTACTTCTCTGATTAACTGTTCATATGTTAAGTTAACAGACCAGACATGTTCAGTATATCACTATAACTTACAAATCGTCACCTTCCTAAAATAATCACCTAAGTCACTTTTTACCTAATTTTACTTTGCCATAATTTATGCCATAATTTCAATTTTGGGGAGAGTTTTTTGTGTTTCCTGAAAAATCTGAAAAAATGTCTTATGCAATAATTTTAGGAAAGTGTCGAAATGAAATGTCTGTTGTTGGGCTTGGATTTTATAAAATAAATTTCCTCCCAAAAATATGACTTATAGTCCAGTGAGACTTTAATATGTTTCTTCTTCTTCTTCATTCTGCATTTATGGCTGGTGTGACTTATACCCCGGAGCGACTAATAGTCTAGAAAATACGGTATTTGGTTTGCTTAAAGTCGGACGTTAACTCAAATTAAATGTGCTAAAAATAAGTCTCAGCCTTTTCAGCAGGTCTCAAACCATAAATAACTTTTTTAACTTTCCAGTCCAGATCTAAGTACAGTTACCTCCCATCAAACAGAAACCTACACACAAAACTACGTCAATCGTTGGTGCTGTTTTGTGCTGCAAAAAGTTTCATTTGTGCTGCTTTAGTTTTGGAGATATTAACGATTCTTTTCTAGGTCAAATTAGAGTCAGAAGCTTCAAAATGCTCTGAAACGTCCCAAAATGGTGTCAATTGTTGGTGCTTCATTTGTGCTGTTTTGTGCTGCAATAAAGTTTTGTTTGTGCTATTACAATAATTATTATTAATATTAGCAATTTATTTTTGGTCGATGACGTCCCTCAGTCCCTCAAAAGTTCGATAGCCTCAAAACAGGCAGAAAATTGTACGAAATTTTGTATTTTGTTTTTTTGTGCCTTGACAGTTGTCATTTGGGCTAGTATATTTCTAAAATCCTTAATTATTATTTTTGCGAAAATTTGAAGATGTTATTTCCTCTGAGCTAAAGGCAGTGGCTTTCATAAAACTCCACAAAACTAGAGCAGATAGACAATGTCGAGCAGTGGAAAAGTCTGTATTATTATATAAAATATGAATCAAAAGCGAGTTACTAAAAAGACTGATACAGATCGTCTATCTTCACTAGTTTATCAGAGTTTTGCTAAAGCCACTGCCATTAATTGAATGATATGAAATTAAACTTTTTTTATCTCCATGGAGACCAAACCAGAGCAAGTTAGAAGTCAGATCTGTGGAGAGGCGACCCCGCTCACAGCCAGAATGTTTGTTTTTATTGGTATTTTGAGTTATAAAACCACAGATAATTGAATAAATGTAAGGCAGAGCTGTTTAATGTCATACTGTGGCAGAGAAACAAACAAGCAGGTGACAAACCCCCAACCGAAAAGTTACACAAAATGTTTTTCGCTGATAAACTACTGCTAATACATTTCAACTCTGTACTGCTACATGTATTACTGCTACATGTATATAAGTCAAAAATCAGCTTGAGTACTGTACTAATGTTCCCTTTTCGTTTGCGTACACATGCTTTTAATCAAACTGTGATTTCCATTAATAATGAGTCATTAGTTTTGTAATCCTCCCACGGCCGACCTCATTACATCAGAGAGGTGATTCAAGGCCAGCGCACATGTGCACTAAGGATTCGGTTTGCAGCTGATCCACACTTTCACACTTTCACTTTCAGATTCAGAAGATGGGACGCTTTTCTTTACCTTTTCTTGGACAAAGTGCGATGGATCATTCTGAGAAGTTTTGGCTGTAACTTTATGACAATAGGAATTATATCATGGAGATCCGGGTTTTTACAACACCCTGAAAACGGCCCCACACAACTGGGTTTATTATTGAGTGGGAGGAGCTCACTGGACGTCTGCCTTTAATTTTAGCACAGAGTGGTACACACATATATACACACAGACACACAACGCACACAGAGACACACAGTCACTCACACGCACGCAAATATACACACTCATGCATGTACGCAAACATACACACAGACAGATGCATATACACAAACTCAAACACACACAAATATACACACACTTAAACACTCACGCACATACATATTCACAAACTCACACACACACACCACTGCACACGCTACACACATAGACACTCACACACACGTACACAGACATACCATGCACACAGTTGTACACAGTATATAGATTGACACATGCACACACATACACACATTCACACAAACACACACAGACAGATGCACATACACACAAACTCAAACACACACAAATATAAACATATACACTCACGCATACACACACAATCACAAATTCACACACATATGCACACACACACATACCGCTACACACTCACACACACACAAACACGCACTCACACACCACACACACAATTGCATGCACACACTCACACTTAAACACTCACGCACACACATATACACAAACTCACACACACACCACTGCACACGCTATACACATAGACACTCACACACACGTACACAGACACACAAACACTAACTCGCACACATGAACTCACACATACCATGCACACAGTTGTACACAGAATATACATAGACACATGCACACACATACACACTCACACGCCATTCACACAAACACACACAGACAGATGCACATACACACAAACTCAAACACACACAAATATAAACGTACACACTCAAGCATACACACACACAATCACAAATTCACACACATATGCAAACACACACATACTGCTACACACTCACACACCACGCACACAATTGCACACACGCACTTAAACACTCCTGCACACACATATACCCAAACTCACACACACACCACACACACCACTGCACACGCTATACACATAGACACTCACACACACGTACACAGACACACAAACACTAACTCGCACACATGAACTCACACATACCATGCACACAGTTGTACACAGTATATACATAGACACACGCGCGCATATACTCACACATATGCAAACACACACTCCCAAACACCATTCACACACATACACATAGTCGCTCGCACACATGCAAACACACACTGCACACACAATTGCACACACAATACACACAGATACAGGCACACACCCAGGTCAGATCTGTGGAGAGGCGACCCCACTCACAGTCAGAATACATGTATTTCTAGATATTTTGGGGCTATAAAACCTCCTGTAATTGAATAAATGTAGAGAAGAGCTGCTTAATGCCACACTGTGGAACATTCCAATGAGACATATCCATAGAAACAAGCAGGTGATGGACCCCTGACCGAAAAGACTCAAGATTAAGGTAAAAAAGAATAGTTTTTCTTGACATCCCTAATGGTTTAGTAACTTTAATAATGTCCTACTATGGATTATTCTGGGGCAAATCAATAATATCTCCATGGAAACAATAACTCTTCAAAAGGAAAAATACAAGAAAAAAGAAGAAACATATTATCCCTTTTTAAAACTGCTATAGCGTTTTTGCTTTACTGCTTCTGACTCACTCTTCTGCACCTCATGAATGGACATTATAACGCCACCCTCTATTTCCTGGCGCTTAAGTGCTCGTGCTTTTGTTAGTTTAAATGAGTTAGTTTCATTTATTCTCTCCATCCAGACTCCTCCATCACTCTTTATTGTCCGTCACCTCATTTATGCGATTTTCAGGTCAGCCGGAGCCGATAAAACCCCGAGATAATGCACATCCTCCGAAGGGTGTCATTTGAGTCTGAAACAAGAACGGCTCTAAACAAAAGGAACAATACTCGGAGATTGGAGGCTATTTTGAGACGCATGGTACAAAGAAATTAGCCAGCCCGGCCCACTCACTTTCTCAACAGAGTGAACTGCAGTAGGAAGAGGAGATAATGGCTGATCAAGTGAAGGCAGCTAAAAAGTAAGGAGCAGTTTTACTACTTTAATTGTTTGTGCTTGTGGAAAACAGAGTGTAATAAAGTGCAGTTTTGGTTTGCATCTTTAAACTTCGACTTAGACAAACTTTATTGATCCACAAGATAAATTATTTGGACACAGTATCCCACACATCGCAGTGTATTATAATATCTGTCCATTTTCTTCTGCTTTATCTCGCAGAAGCAGCAGTTTGAGCAGGAAGGCTTCCTCCTCCAGACTATGGTTCTATGCAAATAACTGCATAGGGCATTGCTGCTTGCAGCTGACTGCAGTTGTGTAGTGCCAACGCTCTGGTACTTCAGTGAAAAAAATTCCATGGGCTGAGAAATAATTTTTCTCAGAGCGCAATGTAATCACAAACTGCTCGTGTTGAACTGATAGGACACCTACAACTTTCAAAAATGTCAGATTTAATGCCGATTTTCCTATTTTTAGACTATTAACATTTTCTCAGCTCAAAATCCTTCAGTTGTCAGCTTTTTAATCGTTAGTTCTGGCTACACTCTAGCTCCACTTGCTGTGATTGGTCAAAGCGATCATGTGATACACAAGGCCACGCTCTGTGTGTGCTTTCTCATGCCTTTACGTGTGCCCACGGGAGAAAAGACACTACTGCACATGCTCACTCAGCGCAGAGCCTAGCCTAGCTGGGCTAGGCTAATCTGGGATCATGCGCCATTGAGCTTGGCCCATTGACTTGAATTGTTGGCCATTGTTAAACCCCAGGGAACTTCCTCCAGCTCTTCCAGGGGGATCCTGAGACATTCCTATAAATGCTCAGAGACATAATCTCTCCAGTGTGTCCTGGGTCTCTGCCAGGGCCTCCTGGTGGAACGTGCCCGAAACACATCTCCAGGGAGGTGCCCAGGAGGCATCTCAAACAGATGCTTGAGCCACATGAGCTGCTCCTCTCAACACGGAGGAGCAGCAGCTCTACTCTAAGCTCCTCCCATGTGACTGAGCTCCTCACCCCATCTCTAAGGGAGCTCCCAGCCATTTGGTGGAGGAAACTCATTTAAACGATGCTCATGGTCATATATTATAATAAGAGCAAAAATATAAATGGAAATAAATTCTAAAAAATAAGTAGGAAAAAAGGTTTCAGTGCAAATGTAGCTCCTGAGACGTAATCAATGCAAAACTCGGTCATTTTTCTTAATGCTCAAGACTTGAGGTGATAAAAAATGCAAATCAAGCTCTACAGGTCCTATAATTCGCAAAATGCATCTGTAATTGTGATTTTAAACCATGTTATAATGTTGTTACCTTCTCAAAAACATACCTGGATTGAATTCCTTGAGTATTTCTTTCTTTTTTTTCTCTCTTTTGATATTCTACCAGGTAACTGAGAACACCTTCTCATTTGCAATGCCGACCTGGCCAAGAGGCCGTATACAACAGCACAGGCAGAATAGACTCCCACATCAATCAATCCCACCTCATGATTTAAACATGAGACAGTGAAACATTTAGGTCATAAAAACAGCAATTTAGACGAAAAATGCTGTCCACTGTCTATAAATATGGATTTGCTTGTGTCTACTGTCGCTTACGGCCATACCAACTTGAGAATGTCAGATGTCGTCTGAAGCCCAGCGAGTGTGAGGCGAGGAATACCAGGTGCTATAAGCATTTTCATTCAATACAGTTCCACCTTGCGATGTCATGAGTCTATAGTTCTCAATTTAAAGACTCCTTAGACGACCTTAAAAGACCATCAGTGACCACCTCGAGTCTGCAGGAAATATCTGGACCATATTTTAGATTTTTTTCAGCATTTTGTTTGTTTTCCCTCTTAAATTATAGATAAAAAATATAGATTTAATAGATCAGAACCGAGTTGTGCAGCATCTTTTTATACGCCTCATTCCGTGTTTGCAGAATCAACTGAACATTATATAGCAAAGATGAACTGCTGGAAATATCTTCTTGGGACGACTGGTTCATTGGCAATAAAGAAACACCAGCTGCAGTCTTCCTCGTATCAGAAACACTCGCAGTACAATGGAGTAGAATAACCGACGGGCTTCAGTGTGAGTGCGATGGTTCCTCACTTTGTCATAACTCACATCAGAGAAAGTCAGTATACATTATTAAAGTCCATGTCCAATATTGGGTAACTTAAACTTGTTTTTCTTGAATACATTGAGGGAACTTCTGCTAGATCTTTGGCATCTCGGATAAGGAAGAAGGAATATGGAAGCTGAGTATGACATTTTAACACTTTCTGCCCCTAAAAGGTTATGATTTACCCAAATTAAAAATAATATCTCAGAAAAAAATCGCCTTTTCTGTAACACTGTGCCCAGATGTGATGTTTAAAGGTCCTGAACTACGCAAAACTGACTCTTGTGCGCTTTGAATCGTGGTATAATGTTGCTACCTCCTCAAAAACACATTTCATTCACGTATTTGAGTCATCCTTTATTATTAGTCTACGTCTCAAAAGCTCAAAACGCTCTGTTCCACCTTGTGATGTCATGAAGCGATAGTTTTCAAGTTAACAGCCAACGAATACCTTTAGTTTCATAGAGATCGACAATTCCAGAGCTGAAACTATCCAAGTGATTCTAGTGAAGGTGTATGGAGTTTAAGAATAGTGAAGCACTTCCTGTATCACCACATGATATCACAAAGTCTAACACATTGGAGAAAGAGCTCTGGGTCTGTGTTTGATGAGGAAACAACGTTATAACTTAGAAAATAGTGTAACGTGCCCTTTAAGAGAAACCATTTACATATTATACGGTGGATTTTGCAGTTTTACTCCAAGTGTGACGAAGGTTTGTACAATTTCAGGGTCTGAGAAACGGGACTATGTGCAATCGCTTGTGTTTTTTGTTGTGGACTTCAAGATATTGTGGAAGCTGCACACGTTTTGCAGAGGAGATGCTTTGCTTTGAACCTCGTGGTCTGTAAGGACACTAAAGGGCCAAAGGCTTTGAGGAGTTGTGGATAGCGCTTCGTAAAATGGAGCTTTGAAGTTTTTCTTGCATGAAAACACTTATATCATTTCACAATATCAGTTTCCCCTGAAATACAGGTTTTAAAGTAGCTCGTGCTTTCTTCTGTGTTGGCGCGAACAAAGTTAGCTCGACAAAATACTTTAAAGGTGAACTGGGTAACTTTTCTGGAGGAGGGTCCGTCTGCGTCATGGAGATTCACCTGGAATGCTAAAGGAGAAGTTCAATTTGTCAACTGGACAAAAGGTTTTTTTGGTTGAATATGCGTTTCGAAGCTCAACCAAGATGCTTCTTCACTTCATTCCAGACGCTGCTGGGTACTTCCTTATATCTGCCTGAAGCGAAAAGCACACCTCATTTACAGTTTCTGTTTTTAGCTAGGTCAGGGGTCTCCAAAGTTTTTCCTCTGGTGAGCTACTTTTACAAAATGAAACTGCCAGAGTGCTACTTATTTTAACAATCACAAGAAATGACTATAGATAAGATCAAACAAGTTTTCTTACACTTTTTAGTATTGCTAATCTGACACATAGCCTATAGAACAAGCGGCTAACAAACGTAAGCAGTTAAGTTATAGCTTTCCCTTTGCCTATTGTCTTATTTCATGACACATACCCTACATCTGCCTTTTTGTACACAATAATATTTTTTTTTTTCTGCTAATTCTTGCCCAGAAAAATCACACAAGAAACAATCAGTTATATAGCCTGTGCTCTTTTGGACCCAAACATCTTATGCTATATGGAAGCGCAAAGCGTAATCGGGTATGACATTAATATTATTCATGTCGGAAAAGCGGAATATTTGAAAAATAGCAAAGTGCAGTGATTTCTTTTTTAATTATCGGAGTAGTGGGATGCTTGAAAAATAACGTTTATGACGCTACTCAACAATTAGGCGTCAATGTCTAAATAACGGTATGTGTCTGTGAAGGTGTATGGAGTTTAAAAACACAGTGGAGCACTTTCTGTATTGTGTATTTTCAGGCTCAGAGAAGGACTAAGCCTAAATAAGCTGGATTTTTGAGTTAAACGTGTGAATGAAACAAAACTCAACTCAAGGTCTGTTTTTGATGAGGAAACAACATTAAAACATCTCAAGAAAATAGGTTAATATAGGACTTTTAAAACCATTGCTATAATCTGGGGTATAGGCCAATGTTTTTATGTGTAATGTCCCGAATAATAAACAAATAAAAGAATCTAGAAAGAAATTAAATAAGCTGTAAAGTAATCACTGGAATAAAGAAGCCATGACTAAGCTCAGAGTGTGGCCCGAGAATTTCAGCCTGAGTTTACCAGACAGGCTGTCCTGACCCGAGCCTCTCAACCTGGAGACACTGTCCTGCCCAAAATTGCCGTAAAACCCACTGAAACTTTGAAAAAAAAAAAAAATCCAGACAGAAAGTGAGCCCCAAGGTTACCCACTGTCACTGAAACCACTGTACCTTTCACGGCTTTCCACAAAAATGACTCTTCCAAGATTCTCGGGTTGGGTAAAAAAAGCTCCAAAACTCCTTCAGAAACTGCAGCAAAGAAAAACTGGTTGTATTTTTTCAGTAAAATAGTCCGCAATATGTCTTTAAAGTCTTTAAATTTCTGCTTCATTTACAGATCTGTGCATTCCAAGTGTAGTAAAGGTATTTCTGTATTCTGTATTTCTTTCAAATGTTTTTAATGTCAAGGCTCTATTCTCTTAAACAACCACAAGAGGGCGCTCAAATTCAGAATGGATTAAATACAACCGCAAATAAACAAACATAGAGGTGTACAGCAGGTTTTACATCGCATCTGTTGAAAAAAGGTCAAGAAAAATGAGGTAAAGGAAGCATTTATATGTTTTTGCAGCTGGTTTTGTCACATTTTTTAAAGTTTAGCTTCCACTTTCAAGCTGTGTTTACTACGGCCCCCAGTGGTCAGCTAATGTACAGCTCCATTACTACAATCCCACATATGGCGGACTTAAGTCTATACATATTTGTATTAGACTTATATGGAAATATAAATGTGACAGAAGTTTTGAATTTGAATATTTCATGATGAATTAAAGAACTTGAATAAAAAATTGTTGAAAAAAAAACAAAAAACAAATAAACAAAAAAAACTTTATCATGTGATAGGTGGGCATGATTTGACAAAATTCAAGTTGAGAAATACAGATCGAAAAAATTCAAGTTGAGAAATACAGATCGAAAAAAATCAAGTTGAGAAATACAGATCGAAAAAATTCAAAATGAGAAATTCAGATTTAAAAAAAAAACCTCAAGTTGCCAAATTCAGATTAGGACGTTTAAAAAATACAAAATTCATAATCAGATTAAAAACTTTCAGGTCAAAGTTCACCACACATTCTATGACTGTGGCTAACACCAGGGGGCGCCATGCTCATACAGGCTGTGGCTATTTTTTTTTATTTTTATTTTTTTCCCATTGTTCCAATAGTAACAAAATGTGCAATTTGAGATTTTTTTTTTATCTGAATTTCTCAACTGGAATTCTTTTCCATCTGAATTTCTCAACTTGATTTTTCCCAGTCTGAATTAAAGATGCTGAAAAGTAAATGTCAAATCATAATCACCTATTATGCTAAACCTTTTTTCCCCCTTTTATTTCCATTTCAACATTTTTTTTTTTTTAATTCAAGTTATTTCAATCATGAAATAGTCTAATTCAAAACTTCTGACACATTTATACTTACATAGACTTAGACGTAGAAAACTTTATTGATCCACAAGGGAAATTATGTGGACACAATAGCTCATACATCACAATATAATATAATATAATATAATAACTGAGTGAAAAATATAAATGGTAATAATAAATTCAAAATAAGTAGCAAACAAGATTGCAAGAGACAGGTAGCATTATTATATAAATAATAATTATAAGTGTGGATATGGAACTTAAGAGAAAAAGTGCCTTAATTATAGCTATCACAAATTGCTCTGTACTTTACAATTGTCAGAACAGACTATAAACAGTGTGTATACAATGATCTCTGGTATTTCGTTAGAAGTAAAGAAAAAAAAAAGTTAAAGGTCTGAGTTTTACTGTCTTAAAAATGTGAAAAACAAAACAACTTTTAACTAACTTTTAAACAGTTTCCAGTGGTCCAAGATTATTCCACACTTACCTTATGCGGTCGTAGTATCTTTATTCATGACAATTTTTGATTAAATTGTGTTCATGAGCGCTTTTCCTTATTTTCAGAGACCAGAGAGCAGTGTTTTCTTATCATGATAAAACAACTAGCATGCTAACACGCACTTTCTGATTACTGGATGAGAAAACGTTGTAATTAGGAGACAGCAAACTTTTCTGTTCATCTTTATAGGTTAGTGTGACCAGATTTTCAAAATAAAACACTTTGTTGTGGTTGGTAATCATAAAATAGTGAAACGAGTGCATAATTAAGGAAAATTGTTCTGCCCTTGGCCCGTTCATGAATAATGTGAGTGAGTTTAGCCACATTTTCTCTGTGTTTTGGTCATTTTTAAGCAGCTTTTCTGTATTTTACCTCAACAAATAACCATTTATGCCTCTTTTTACTGTCGGCAGGGATCAAATTGATAAAAAATATGGACATCGAGGACAGTTAGTTGTATAAAATTGGGATAAATCAGTGGTTTTGGATAAATCTGCTGGGACAGGGGAAGCAGGGTTCAAAACTGGGACTGTCTCGGGTTAACAAAGTGCCGTAACTACTAACACTTTGCAGCAGGCAACATCAATATTCCCTGTCAAAAGCTCTGTTACTCAAGTTAGATTTTAATCTTTAATCTTTGTTTTAACACAATCTGACCATAATAACTGATTTGGTTGGAACAGCGTTAATGATTTGTGCCGTTAACGCGTAAAATTACAGTTGCGAGCACCCAAACAGGACCACAGACTCTTGTTTTCTCCTCAAATGTATAGTTTATATCCATTTTGTGTTTTTTCTTTCAGCTTTCGCACTTTTTTTCGTCTGCACTCGCTAATCGTGCATCGTGCCGCCATGGAAACTGCTGAACATTGCACCTCAGCATGACGTCTCAGCGAAGTTTCAGTAACTTTTCTGTTGAGGGGTCTAGTGGTGTCACCTGCTTGTCTCCATGGCGATGTTATTACTTTAGTTGGAATCTTTCACGCTGTGCCATTTATCGCATTCACCTACAGTGAACCAACGGTATCTCTCGTATACTTTGAAAATCATGCATTCTTACTGTGCTGGGTCTTTTTTAATATATATTTTTATTTTTCATTAAATGCATCGCATATACACATACAAATGATTATAAACAAATTATAAATGCTGCAATTACAAGACGTAGAAGTAGCTAAATTATTCAGATCGATAATTTAAGTTCTTTATTTATTGATAACGGAAATTCAGGTGTCCACGTTGCTCCTTCATTTCTTCACAAGATAGAGCAATTGAAAGGTTGGTAATACATATTTAAAAGCTTGAATAACACATGGAAGTATAAATGTGCCTGAAGTTTTGAATTAGAATATTTCATGATGACTGAAATAACTTGAATAAAAAATAGTTGAAATGGAAATAATTGAAAAAAATAGAAATATATTTTTCAGCATCTTTCAGTTCAGACAGACAAAATGGAAGTTGAGAAATTCAGACAAAAAAAAAATAAAAAAAAAAATGGAAAAATTCAGATTTAAAAAAAAAAAAAAAAAAAAAAAATTTGCATAAAAAAAAAAAAAAAAAATTTAATTTTACTTAAATAAAAAAAAAAAAAAAAAAAAAGACAGTTTTTCTATTCAAACTGCCTATTCAGTCCTTATCTAGCATTGAGAGAAAAACTCAGCCTAAATATGCAGAATTTGTGTGTTAAACGTGTGAATGAAACAGCTCCAGAGTGATAAATGGGTAATATTGGCCCTTCTAGCTTCTTTTTTTCCCCATTTAACCAGTAATTCCTCTCAGTTTTCATTCAGTCCTCACCGTTTCTTTCGTCTATTTTTTCTCTCGAAGAAAAAAAAAGCGCACCCTGGTGTTAGCAAGTTCCCACAGTAACAGAATTTCAACTTGATTTTTTTTCTGTCTGAATTTCTCAACTTTGTCAGTCTGAATTAAAGGTGCTGAAAATTAATATAAAATCATACCAACCTATTGCTTGCTAATTTATTCTTCTTCTAATTTATTTCCATTTCAACTATTTTTTATTCAAGTTATTTCATTCATCATGAAAAAATTCTAATTGAATACTGTTGCACCATTTTTACCTCCATAACGGATGCCCCCAAAAGTTTCGCACTGCACCTTTAAAGGGAGCGCCTAATTAAGCTGCGTTTGACATATCACGGGGACTCGCTGCTGAAGTTATAGTTAGAAATATTTTCAGAAAAGCTGCCACCAAACTCCCACCAGAAAAAAGAAGAAGTCAGGATTAATTTGCGAGAAAAACACAACAAACTCCACTGTGATAAATAACCCCCTCCAGATCCGTCAAACCTGAAGCCTGCTGGATTTAGACTGCAGAGAGAGGGAGGAGGGAGGAAGAGGGAGAGGAGAGGAATGAGGGAGGGATGAAGGGGAGAAGGAGGAATGAGGCAGGAGAGTGGGGTCTTAGCAGGTGGACACTGAAAAAGGAAAGGGAGATGAAGGAGGAATGAGAGATGGAGGGATGAAGAAGTGGTGAGTGAGGGGAGATGGAGGAATGAGGGAGAGGTAGGGAGGGATGAGAGATGGAGGGATGAAAGAGGGTCTATGGAGAAGAGATAGAGGGATGTCTGAGGGGAGATGGAGGGATGAGGGAGAGGAAGGGGAGATGAGGGAGAGGGAGGAATGAAAGATGGAGGGATGAGGGAGGGAAGATGGAGTGATGGAAGGAAAAAATGAGTGAGGGGAGATGGAGGAATGAGGGAGAGGTAGGGAGGGATGAGAGATGGAAGATGGAGTGATGGAAGGATGAGGAAAAATGAGTGAGGAGACATGGAGGGATGAGGGGGATGAGAAAGGGCTGAGCCAGGTTAGATGGAGGGATGAGGGAGGAGTGGAGCGAGGTGAGATGGAGGGATGAGGAAGAGGGAGGAATGAAAGATGGAGGGATGAGGGAGGGAAGATGGAGTGATGGAAGGATGAGGAAAAATGAGTGAGGGGAGATGGAGGGATGAGGGAGGAATGCGAAATGGAGAGATGAGGAAGAGTGAGGGAGAAATGAGAGATTGAGGGATTGAAGATGGAGGGAGGGAGGAATGAGGGATTGAAGGATGAGAAAGGGCTGAGCCAGGTGAGATGGAGGGATGAGGGATGGAGCGAGGGAAGATGGAGGGATAAGGGAGGGACAGATGGAGGGATGAGGGAGA
>JACN01100381.1:0-43468 GCA_000787155.1 Scartelaos histophorus
TTACTATTTTTATTATTTTATTTTTTTCCTATGTTTTGTTTGTTTTCTTTCTTGGCTGTTTCTTTATCATGTGTGAAAATGAAAATAAAAAGTTCCAAAGAAAAAAAAGTAGATGCAATATTGCTTTGCCTTAAATGTTCCACAATCAGTAATGAATAATATGAAGAATACTTTGAAAATGTAATTACAAAGCACTGAATACCCAAATTAAAATGTATATATTCTGATACATGGTCCTATCAGGTACTGTATTCTGAATATTTTTACATCAGTATAGTGTTATTATTTTACAAATAAAATAATAGTGTAAAAGCCTTATGTTGGTTTCTCCGTTTATTATGCATTTCCTATCACTCACTGGGGAAGGAAAAATCCCACATACACACACCACAAGAGCAGTGTTGCATTTTTCACACTAATTCTATGTAGTTTGAAACCTAAATTGTGTGATCAAATACCACAGTGTAATCCTCTGATTTTAGAAAAGTATTCAGAATATTTCGATACATGTATTCAGCTACTTCCCCACAGTGTCCACAGTATTATAAATCTTAAGTTTAGTTTTAGTTTTTATTTTTTTAAATATTTTTCTAACCGTGAGGAGAATTGCCACAGTTGTGTCTTCCAACTTTACTTCAGCGTTGCATCACCCGACTATTGCCGTGGAGATATGTTCAATGCCATACTGTGGAACATTATAAGCAAACAATAACCTCTCCATGCCCCCAACCAGGTAGTTACACAGTGCACCTTTAAATATTCAGTTTTGATAAAGTCAGTATTAATATGCAGATTTTAGAATGTGACAAAAAAGACAAAAAAGCATGACCTCGGTGAGACTTGGCAATTAAAATATTAATTCATGCCTCGTTTACCATTAAAATTAGCCTGTTGCACCATAATTACTCCAGCAAAGCAGAATTACAAACAGAAGTAGAAGTGCACCACATTAATATAGATGAATTAGACATGTTTAGATATGATGCTTATGGTAAACAACATATAGATCTGTTAATTTATGTCTGCTCATTGTCCATTAGGTTTACCTCAGGACAAATGAGGAGCTGGCACAGTGCACGGCCCGGGATCACTGTAGCATTCTTAATAAACATAATTGGCCCTGACAAAAAAGATTTAAATGTTGACGAACAGATGGCTTCGCTAACACGCCAAGAATACCAAGAGGCCCGTGGTCCAGTCTGCCGGAAAAATAACAGGTGAAACTTTGGAAATCATTCTTCCTAACTCAGACATCAGAGCAGTAATCAAATGTAAATTACTTCCACAAATAAATCTTTGATCGGCCTTCATCTCATGCCGTGTTGGATCGTCAGGAGCGTAGCGTAAACAGAAGCCGCGGAATGCGAATGATGCGTTAAAGGCGCATGATGTAACTTTTCAGGTTGTTGGCCCACACCTGCCTGTCTCTATGGAGATCTCATTGCTTTGCCTAGAATGTTCCACAGTATGCCATTAAACCCTATCACCGTCACAATTCCATCTTGACAGTGGCGACCCGCTCACACTGTGAATCCATCCAACTTTTCAAGCAATAAAAAACAAGTTAATGCAAGATAGATATGTTAAAGGACCTATATTATCCAAAACTGGCTTTGTGAGCTTTTAGTCATGTTATAATGTTATGTCATCAGTAATATAGTGGTGTTTTGTTTCATTCCCACATTTGAGTAACCCTTTATTATTAGTCTGTCTACATCTCTAAAGCTCAAAATGCTCTGTTCCACCGTGTGATTCCATGCAGCAGTAGTTTTTTTTTTAATTTAACAGCTACATTTTGCCTTTAGTTCAGTAGAGATTGCGAATTCCAGGGTTGAAATCATCCAAATAATTCAAATAAAGGTGTACGGAGTTTAAAAACGCAGTGGAGCACCAAGCTGAAACAGCATTTTCTGAGCCTAAATATTCAGGGTTTGTGTGTTAAACATGTGTGAATGAAACAGAACGCCAGGCATGTTTGTGATGGGCAAGCAACATTAAATGGGACACTTAATTTTTTTTTTTTTTTCTGGATAAAATAATAACATCGCCATGGAGACAAGCAGAAAATTTTCATAGTGCACCTTTAAATTGTGCTAAAAAATTGACCCGTACTTGTACATACATAAATTAACACTCCTAAGAGAAAAGAAAGCCCTGAATAATAGTAATAATATTCACCGAGGTTGGTAGGTAAGTCATCTCCGCCTACTGGCCTTGCTAATTAAAGTGGGCACCGCTGGGACAATGTGGGAAACACTGGTATAGCTATGGGTTCTGAACAGATGCTGTGCTTTGATGAGGGGGAGGTTAGCTACACAGGCTGTCTCCGCTAATCAAAAGAGGAGGAGCAGGTCAGCACTAATTACTGACCCATTATCTTCAAGTGTGTATGTGTAGTACAGGATGGCTACAGTAAGTATTCAAACTACTGTATGGAGGTCAGAGGATGAGGGCAAAGTAAAAAAATTAGTATTTAGACAAATTAAGCAGCTGCCAGCTATGAAAATGTAGAACTTTCCATTTAATAAGGCAATTCCATTTGAAGTATATTTTGAGATACTATCAAGGTTCTGACTGAAAGATTGTAATGGTAAAGAATAAAATGCTCTACTCATCATCATAGACACAACATAATAACGTGTAGAAAGATACTTAGAGTTAGAGCATTTTTTCTCAAGATTTCTAGGAATTTGCTGCCACATTAACAAAATATTTGGATACACAATATGAAACTGTTTAATAAACAACTTCAATGTACTAATGACAGGTATGCATTTATTATATTATATTATGACGAGGGACATGCAAGGGAAATTGTTTGGACGGAGTAGTTCACATATTATGACATATAATTGAATAACAAAGACCAAAAATATAAATGGTAATAATACATTTCAAATAAATAGCAAAAATAACACCAGGGAGGCAGGTGTCAAATAAGCATAAGGCATAAGGCATAATTATATAAATTCATATGTAAAATAAATATTTAAAATATAGAAATACATATAGTAATATAAATATAACATTTGCACAATCACTTTGTCACTTTGTACTTGCCACTTGCCACTTTAACACTGTACGACCATAACCTCCACCATATGACGTACAACATCTGAGTCGTTGTTCTGATGACTGTATATACAGCCGTATGTACTAATGTTCCATCGTATTCTGTGAATACCTTCTAATGCCCTTAAGGAATCACTTTAGATTGTTTAGATATAGTTTTAAATTGTTAGTTGTAGTTTAGATTTAGCTTACATTGATAATTATTTTAATATAGATGTTAAATATATAGCTTTTAAATTGTTAGCCTTAGGTTATTAGTTATATAATATAGTTATTTAAGTTTTAGATTTAGATTTAGTCTTCCTGCCCTTATCTTTAAAATTGAACATTTGATTGTTTTGTGTTTTGTGTTAACATTTGATTGTTTTCTGTTTTGTGTTGTGTGTTGCGCTGAAACCAAAAAAAGTTCCTAACTCGTGAATTGTCTTCACTTTCACTGGTCATGGCAATAAAAGTTTTCTGATTCTGATTCTGATTCTGATAACACAGCTGTATATAAGAGGTACAAAGATGAAATAGTAATTGACATGACCAAGGGTTATCTGTTCCATCCTATTTGTTAAATCTTATTTGGGTTAAAGATTCTAATGGCAAAACAAAATCATTATAAATGAGAAACCATCCTTGTTATTTCATTTCTCACGAACCAATCCACAAACCCAAAACTCGTAGAATCATAAATAAATACAACATTTTATACTTATTTTATTCAAATGTAATTATAACGCATTTTCAGATGATCAGCGACAGATCTTGTAGTACATGCTGGGGTTGCCTTTTGCACACAGCTTTGAGCACTGTTCATATTCATACACACTGAGACACACAGCACAATGGAAGAGTCCAATTACCTCAGCTCCAATGATCCGCAGCAGCACCCCCTACTGTCAGGGCACTAATTCCACTATAGCAATAATTAAATATTCATTTCAACAATGAGCTCCATGGGGGGGCTGCTTGTTTGGAAACACATTGATTGCAGTTGTGGTGTGTACGTATTCTCTACAGTTCTGTGCAAGTTCGTATACCATGTCATCCATGACCTTTGGATATGGTACATTTCTTTCAATTCTTATCTTTTTCTATAATCACCTCCCACCTTTTTCTTCCTTCTTCTATTGCTTTTTCCGGAGGCTGTGCAATTAGTGTCGGCGTTCCCTGGGTGAAATGTGCAGGAGAGAAGAGGAAGGACCACCCTCTTGAGTGGAGTGATCAAGCCACAGGACAATCCCGCAGATTTCATTAAAGAGCCCATTTAAGGTTTCATCTGCCCCGGGGAGACAGGAAATGCGTGTCACTGCGCAGGAGAGGAGGACAGCAGTCGTTCGGATCTCCTGATTTCCCCTGTCGAACGCAGGGAGGGGCTGTGGAGAGGTTGTCTTGGCGACCACAGGTGTAGCGTCGGTACCACATATCTTCTTCAGTGGTGGGGTGTGCATAGACATGACCTATATTATGAATAAAAAATAATAAGAAGCTCTTGTTGCTCAAAGCTAAATAAATGGTTTCATTAAAGGGGTTATATTATGCAAAATCTATTTCCAAGAGCTTTTAAGTATGTCATAATTATTTTCCGTTTTCATTTACCCAATTGAATTTGTATTTAGAGTTATTCATGCATGTGGAAGCAATTTTTATTCCTTGTCTTATCCATAGCAGGGCTCTCAGTGTGGGTCCAGAACTGTGGCATTTTGTTGTGATGATGTTTATGATAAATACTGTGAAAGGGCAGGTAGAAATCAGCACTGCAGTTTTTTATCAAGATGTCAGTGCACAAGTTTCTTTTATCAAGTTGTTCAATAATGTAGTTTATTATTATAAAAAAATGTATTATCTATGGGTCATAGATTATAGCTATAGTAGACAATATTGTATTATGCCTTCTTAATATGCCACTTCTTTTCCTTTATGAACACTTAAGACCCAATTATACACTTCTGTATGCGGGTAGAGAAGGCATGTCAAGTGTCTGGCCTATTGACACAAAGGCACCATGGTCTTGCTATTTTCTCTAGTTGACTCAACAGCAATTGAAGGTCTACAGAGGGAGATTAGCTGTTCCTGTGTGGACTGTTGAGCGTAGAATAACCTGAGTGGAAGAGGTTGTCTTTTATTCACAGGCTTAATGCTGAGGACATGCAACACAAACTCAAATGTGTTTGCATCAAAGAGGAGCCTGATCATGTGGTTTTAGTGTCCTGTCATGTCCTAATTCCCACATTCATTTAAGTGGCTGACTGCCTTTGAACTGTGCTCAGTTGTTTCAAGTCATGAAATATCAATCAATCTCTACACACAATCCCATGCATCAGTGAGACAAGTTCAGGCTGCATATGACATTTTGCAGATCTAGAAAAATATGACGTATTATGTAACAGTGTTGAAGTATATTCAATTAAAATGAGGACATATTAAAAGCTTTCAGACACAGAAGTTGTAATGCAGTCGTGTTTTCATGGGTCAGGGCTCTGGTACTCTGCTAATGGGATGCTAAATGATCCAAATGAAATATGCAGCGCTTTCATTTTTCACATGCAAAGCTTTTAAATGAGCCTGTGTTTGTATTTAGTGAAATTCATTATCACACACAATGCACATTTAACAAGTCAGGAGGAAACCTCCTTTTTCACATTTCTATGTGAAAAGATGCATTTCCTATGCTAAACAGCAGCCTGTGGCTAGTTAGCCAACGGCTGCTTAGTGCATAATGCAGAGGAGCTCTGTAGCCTGCGGTGGCAGTGTATTTCACTGAGAGCCCTGTCCAAATGTGATCTGACTATACTGAACCCAACTTTATGGAGCCTTCATCACAGAGCACACGGCACCACTGTGAGCTGGGGCCAGAGCCATGCTTAGGAGATGGGGGCTTGTGTAAATGAACATGAATAATGCAAGGAGCTGCTCTGGGCGTTGGCACTTGCCTTTGAGAGGCCTGTTTTAAAGTGGGCTTCTCAGCTTGATGCATGCGTAAACTTTCCCATGCTGTGCTGTGTGAGGTGAATACAGTGGAGCAAGACATGTGATGTGAAGAAATATAGGCCCATATACAGTCATAAACAGTCATATAGGGTCAGGAGCAGTGCTCTTGTGCATTTAAAGAACAAGAATGGTGCTCAGACTGAGAAGGGTCACCACGCCCACACACAAACCAGTGCACACGCTGTGAGACTGCAGCAAGAGAGTTGTTTTTCTACAGCTGAATAATGCAATGAAGCCATAACTGCATCCACCCACGTGTTACTTGAAGGTAACGTGTCTAACTAATCCAGTTAACAATGATGCAATGCAAAAAAGTATATAAATATACCTCAACAGAGGCTTGCTTAACACTGTAATGACATGAAAACATATATTGAGGTAATATGCACTGGGCCTGCTGTACCTCTACAGTGTGAAGAGTACATTAAACACATTAAACTTGTCAGGTAATTACTCACTTTTGGACATTATTTAACTATTCACAAGTAAATCCTATTACCATATACATTTTGGTCCAAAAAAGCTGACAACAACACGTCATATTTTATTTAATGGCTGCTGTCAGTTATAATACATCAGGAGTATAGAATATCAATGAAAAGAGAAGGGTGGTCACTGCTGTCATTCATATTTAAATGGAATAATGTGCCATCGAGATAAATGGCTCAGTGATTGCGCAGTCCATTATTTCAATCAATAGAAGATGTGAATCAGTGCATTTAAATTCAGCTAACAAAGCTAATGCCACAAATCAACCCACTGTGGTACCAGTGCAATGTGCTCATCTCTCTGACATGAGGTCTGGTCAGGTTCATCAAGTCTCTGTATATGAGTCTTATGCAGTGGCTATTTTTGTGTACACCCAATGTGTTTGTAGCCAAATCAAACTCAGACACTGGGCAGATCTGCCTGGATCTGTGCTATATCCAAAAAGCAACACACTCTCTAAGAGCTGGCAGGACAGGGTCAGGACCTCTCATATATTATATAGAAATAAGCAGATTTATTTGCCTTGATTGACTGATTTGCATTGCAAAGTATGAGTGTAGTATGTGAGCCACCATGATTATATGTTATGTGTCAGTAAGATCTTGTCTTTGTCTCTGTGGCTGGCATTTTACATTTGATAAGTCAGACCTGAGAAGTGGACAGTGCAGCAGTCTCCCATGAGTAATTCAAAGTTATAGTCCATTGTAAATCAAATATACATGAGCCACTGTACTGAGCATACCTCATCACCTACCTCATCTCCCCAAGGCCTTTATATTAAACAACCACTGTGTAAATCAGATTCCAGATTTTAATGTTTTATGCCAATTTTAATTACTTTTTTTGAGCTTTCAACAATAACAATGTTGGCTTAATCCTTTATTCAATAGCACTGGGTTCTGAATCCACTGTAAGCTCCACCAAAACTCCTATTTTTACCAATAACTCACTAACTCCTTTGTACAAGTCAACTAAATAGCGTTTAAATTGTGCTTTCAGTTCCGAGTCTTTTTGTTGCCCTTTTAATGTAAACTATTTGCAGCTTTGTCATCCAGGCAAAGGCCAGTTGAGCCATTTATTTTGGACTATGGCTGTGAGCGGAGGTGTTTGGGCTTTTGGTCCCACTTTAAGAAAGCAGTGCTGTAGGGTGCCTTTGGGGTGAGGTGGGGGTGTGCATCCTTTCATCTGCCAAGCTCAATGTCAGGAGATGGCTTCCTGGCTTTGATCATTCCCTGAATGCCCTCCCTGCTCTTCACCTCTTCTCATACAGCCCTGTCCCATAAAACAAATCCGCCAAATATATAGTTTGAAACACAAACAGAACATTAGATACAGTTCAATGGCTTTTAAATTAAAATACCTCTTACACAGGAAATCATTTATAACTGAAGTTGGAGCTTCTGGTTTTTTTCTCTGCTCACACTATCAGTTAGTAGGTGTGAAGAGCACAGCATACAACAGTAATGAGCATGTTCTAAGTGGGGTTTAGACTCTGGTCTTTAGGTCAAGTCCAATGGCAGTGGACATTAAACCATCAGAGAAGACTGACCTCTGTTCGGCTAGTCAACTCCACAGTTGGTTGACACTGGCCTGTCAGTTTAAAGGTCCTTTATTTTGCTAAATTGGCTCAAATGAGCTTTAAGACATGTTGGAATGCTGTTACCTCATCAAAATATACCTGAAGTTGTGTTTTATTTCATTCACACATTGAGTAACCCTTTATTATCAGTCTATTTCTCTAAAGCTCAAAATGCTCTGTTCCACCTTGGTGACAAGTTGACAGCTAGAGCACCTTTTAACTTTAGTTCATTAGAGATTCCAGGGATAAAATGATCCAAATGATTCTAGTGAAGGTGTATGGAAATTAAAACTACAGTGGAGCACCTGTAATACCACATGACATCACAAGGAGGAACAGAATGTTTTTGAACGTTTAAATATGCTGGCTTAGTGAAGGAAACAAAACACAACTCCAAGTATGTTTGTGATGAAGAAACAACATTATAACAAAGGTCAGAAAACAGTGCAGAATGGGTCCTTCAAACTGTTTCAGCTGTGGAGTACAGAACTAAAGAATACTGTGTAAAACTGTTCTAAATTGAATGTTGCAAAAAAATATGAGGTTAAAATATTTGAACAAAGTGAATTACAACAGAAGTATGTAAATGTCACAGAAGTTTAATTGTTTTAAATAATTTAAAGACAGAAATGATTTAAGTGTAAGTAAGAGACTATGGCTCCATCAGCTGGTTATATAGCCCACTACAACAAGGTGTCACATAGACAGAGCTATAGTGTACTGAAGAAAAAAATAAAATATAAAAAAGATATTATTATGAAGAGTTAAAGGTTGTATAGATTATTTTTCAAGGAAGGAGGAGTACAGCAACTGTTTGTCCTTTTTTAAATGTTGCGCATGCGTCAACCCAGCCCCCCTCCCCGACAGCTCCCGCCTCCTCCTTACACCAAAAACCTTTACAGCTGCTGCACTGTTGGTGCAACTGCTACTATTATCTTTAACTTAATTATCATAACTGCAATGACATTCAGAGTTATAATAAAGTTGTTGAGTGAGATTAATATATGCTGTACAAAATCTTATAGATTATTTTTATGTTTTACAATAAGTTTTTAATGAAGTAGTAGAAAATAAGTTCACTCCTCATCGCTGCACAGGACTTGTAAATTCAACTAACTAACTACTACAACAAGCAGCAGCGAGTTTTTCTTTGCACTGAAAATTACGTTTTCAGTTACAGGATACTGCATTTGTATCCTGAAAAACATCTGTAAAGCTCTTGGAAATATAGTACGTTTTCAAATGATAAACAGAAATGACCTGTTCAGAGCATAGACCGTATATATATGAATAGACATAGCTAACGTACCGTCGCGTGCCAAATAGGAAGTGCGACAGGAGGCTCTTCCGGCTCCTTCTGACTCTGGCTCCCATTGACTTACATTAGGATCTTGTTGCTCTTCTCTGTGTACCTGCTGCAGTGAGCCTCATCATCTTGGTCTTAAAATGTTCTTCTTAACCCAGTTTACATGATGCTGATTTTTTCCCTGCTATTTGGTTTGTCAAAAAATCCTATTGATGACATAGAGGCTGGCTCCAGATTAGCTTCTGCAACTGTTAGCATTACAAGCCTCATTTGATGTCGCGTAGTCCACTTTTGTATACAGTCTATGGCCCAGAGGTAATTTAGCGACGAATGCGTCAGTCTTTAGACCCTTCATCTGTCTCAGTCATGTCCTGTGGTCTCAGTGCATGTGATCACTAAAAGGAATTTCTGAGAATCACCTTAGTTTGGGTTTTCTCCCTTTTCCCCTTCGCTTTTTCTTTCAGTGACCTAAAAAACAGACTTTATTTTACAAGTAAGTGGATTCTTGTCTAGCATTGGAACAAAAACTTTGTGTTAACTGCAAGGAAGCTACAGCTTGAAAACGCGGCTAAGAACCACTGCATTGGTTTAGTAAACAGCGTCTTGCATCTGTGGAGTGCTTAAGAGCTGTACGTAAACCATGCAATCCCAGCACGCTAACGAGTCAGTTAAACTTCAAGTGTAGGGAGTTTGATTGACAATCCAACAGCCAATAGAAAACAAGGTAGCCTTTTTTATCAAATGTTTATCTAGCCGCTACCACATCCACAGTTGATGGATTTTAATTCTTTTTTTTTTTTTTTTTTTTTTTTTCGTGATGGATTTTCATAAATATTTTTGTGGTCATTGTATTTACAAGGCTGCTCTGCATCTCTAATGCCACTTTGAACTTTCATTGACATTGAAAAAAAATCCTCCATACAACCTTTAAAAACTATAGGGGCAGCTGTAAAAGTAAAGTAAAAGCAATTGAAACCGGACAAAGTTTTGGAAAATGCAAGACCAACTAGTGACCCCTCTTTATTTGATATCAGTAATTGAACTGAAATGTTCCAGAAGCAACAAAGAAAACACAGTAAAGCTTTGAAACACAAAATAACAGAGTGACCAAAGGTTTTCTCATCTGTAAAGGACAAGTCTTTGAAACTCCTTCTTTGACTTGATTAAAGTGGAAAGTTGTGTTTTCCTCGCGTTCTTGTTGAGCGCTAATGGCACATGACAGGAACTGTTCACTGTGGTGTCTGCCCTTCCACATCTCCTTCTCCTTCACTTAATTTTTCTCACCTTGTTTTGCCACTTAAGTTCCTCCCAAAAAAAAACAGCCTCTTTTATTTGCCTTCCAATTCTGCAGTGAATTGACTTCTCCACTCCCCACACGCTACCACTATTTCTCATCTTGGCACTTAATGATAGTCCATTGTGGGTGGCAGAGAGTGTACCCTTTTTCAGCCTGTACCCAGTTTGATCTGCTTCCTGATTGGTTGGGGCGTTGCCAGAGATGATGTATGATTGGTTGTTTGCTCCTGCCATAAGAGAAGGCTGTGTAGACCTCATTAAGGACCACTATCAGAGGGGCATGGGGGGAGCAGGAGATAGAAGAGCCAGGCCAGGAAGAGGAGATGGGGAGAAAAACTGTTGTGTGCCAGTGCCAGAGGATGTACCATGGAGTGGCTGTGGAGTAGTGCATGATGAAAAGCCAGTGGAATGAAATGAGAATTAAGGTGGAGGCGACACAAAGCGGGAGCAGGGGATGAGATGGGCGGGTGGAAACTGGAAATCAGAAAGCGCCAAGAAAAATAAACCACGTTTCAAAGTTATAAACATCCAATGAGGTGGTGTGGTGTATCAATCCCATGGCATTTTTGCTGGTATTTTGAGACTATGGTGTTTTGGGGTGTTGGGAAACTGTTTTTGGCAAGTTTTCAAGTTATCTATAGAAAAAAAAAATATCACAAGCATTTTTTTTTTATTAAAACACAGACAAAGATGAGTTCCTGTTGATGACTATAGACACATGATCAGTACTTTAAAAAATTCACTTAAAAATGGTGATCATGAGCAAACAGACCTTTATGCATGCTTAAGTCAATATTTGCTTGTTGTTTATCAAGGTAGAGTTTCAAGAAACTTTTCAAACTTTTCCAAGAAGTACTGCTTGATTGGGCTAATTCACCTCGAAGCCTCAGGGCTAGATTTGCACTTTTAAATGTATACGCAATTAAATATGTTTTTCTTAAAATTTCAAGATGCATTAACCGATTGTCAAACCATGAAAGGATAAAGTAGTAATTTGAAAATATCTAACTTCAGTAGGTTGGTAGGTTCTATAGCAAAAGAAGATTCAGTTCCTTTGTCCAATTAAATTTTCGTTCACTGTCCCTACCTTTCCCAGTCCTTTAGCATATAAGTACACAGCTTTAGAACAGTTTTCTTTTTTTTTTTTCTTTTTTTTTCCATAGGGCAAACCACAGAGGCGGACCACCAACACTCAGTTAATCTAGCAATACTTATGACTTTCTCTTCTGGGATTGTAACTGTTAAAATACTTAATTAGATGCAGACAGCTAGCAACATTTCGATTTTGTTAGAATATTCTCTACGGAGGAAAAAAAACAATTGCAGTCATTTAAAAGAATAAAGTCAGGTACGCTAACTTTTATCTGTCTAACTGAAAAACACAAAGTTGCACTGTTGTACAAGCGGTAGCAGTAGCTATCATTTTATTCAAAAATTACTTATATTATTACAAAGAAAAAAAAAATGAAGCGGGTAAGACTAATGATCACAACTCTTAAAGTAAAAACAACAACAAGACTAAATCCAAACTTCAAAACCATTTAATTGGTATTGAGTCAGAAGGAGCAAGTGTGTGGGCGTTTCTTTTCTCAGAGCTTTTCAAAATTGCTTCTAACAGCTGCTTTATTCTTTCAGTAAAAGTGCTTTAGGTGTGTGTAACTAAACCCCAAAGAGATTACTAGATGTACAAAGCATTGACATTCTAAGTAAATCATTTAGATAGCGCCAATGTAGTGGAAAGTACAGGGGCAGAGTACGAAGAGGAGAGGGCATTCTTATGGGAATCCATCTAAGGCCAGAGGGCTCACATAATCTCG
Source organism: Scartelaos histophorus (assembly GCA_000787155.1). Lineage (NCBI taxonomy): Eukaryota > Metazoa > Chordata > Actinopteri > Gobiiformes > Gobiidae > Scartelaos > Scartelaos histophorus. Next base: position 12,539 of record JACN01100381.1, read on the forward strand.
CAAGTATAGAGGTCCCCATAGGCTCAGGCAACTACTGCCAATAGAAACCCAATCTAACGCATCTTACTGAAGGCGGACTAAAGTACTTGGAAAGATTTCTGGTTCTAATTAAGCGGCCGTACGCCTCAGTTTTTCAGATCTGACTACAAGGACAAAGATGATAAAGTTCTCAAACTAATTTCTCCAGAGGTCCAAAGATCTTTTCTCAGCTCATGTGCAGTCTAATATCACTAAGATGTTTTTTTTTTCATCAAAGTTGATTTATATTTTAATACAGATTATACTGTGCATATTATTATTTTTTAGAAGTGCAAGTGCATCATTTGATCTATTTTGGTTGCTTTCTTATTCTATTTAAACCCCCTGTAGTTTGCTTACTAATATTACTTACTAATATCCTAATTCCTCCGGCTCAACACATATGACATTCTATATGCATGAAGTGTAGATAACTGACGCACCAAAAAAAAAAACCCCTCAGATTATAAATCATAATTGGTTTGCATGGTAATCCGCTCAAGTGATTTTTCCAGGATTATGGCGCACTAAAGGGATGAGCGCAAAATGTATAATGTTGTACTTCCAGCATGCTAAATACATACAATTATAATCACACATAGTAAAACAATGACACCCTTTGCAAGAAAGGACTTAAAATGTTATAACTGTGCAAAGTTTGATGATTAATCTAGCGTTTTACACATCAACAAAATCGATTTAAAAGCTACACTAGCATGATGGTAACATATGTTTAGTAGCTCCACTATCAGATGGACCGATACACATTATGTATATACTTTGCATGCAAGAACAATTTCCACAGAACATGTATGATGTAGAATAATGTGACATGCTCATAGTAACAAACCATAATCTAATCACGTCGAGATGATGGATGTCCAAATTGTAGATGCATTGGATCATTTGTTTATGAAAATTGAAATCAAATTTAAGGGAAAGATATGCAAAGATAGTGGCACCGCTCTGTAATATAGCGCACATAAACACTGTACACATGTGGCTATCAGGTGCAATCCAGACCTCCTCAGTGCCGTCACTCCCAGCATGTGGTTTTCAAAATGACTGAATCTAGGTCCCCCTTTGTGCTCAATATGATCTTATTAACTGCTTTCATAAAAGGGGTGCGTCGCTGCTGGATTGAAAAAAACATTACTCGAAGACACATGAGTGGGCGTAATGGAGAAATGGGAAATGCACTGGATAATGGAGGAATTATCCATCTTCAGACAGAGACAGTGGGAGGTGGGGTCTTCACAGGCCAAGGGCACAGGCCCAGGCCAGCATCAAAGCGTTTTTTGTGCACATGTTGTACTGGGATCGCAAATAGAACTGTAACTGGATGTAATTAGCAAAAATCTGTTATTTTAAAATGGTGAGGAACATAAGTGTGTTAAGCAGCCCTGACTAAACCCTGACAAATATCAACACTTTATTATCCTATATTTAGACACACGCTTCCCTCAGTGGTGTCCAAACTTTTTTCAATGAAGGCTGGATATTGAAAAATATTTGTAGTGGGTGTAGTGGTGTTCAGTAGAGCAAAGCCTTGGAACACTATGACAACACTACTGCAATGAGATAATACAGTGTAGAAATACTTGAATTTGAGGTTTAAAAAAAAAGGTCCATGATCATTTGGGCCGACATCACAAGCTGTTACAAGCTTGAACAATGCACTTTGAACTTAAACTTTAATATGTTGGCTACTTAATCCTTGTAGCTCATTTATTTTACAGTGTCATATGTTGTCTGCAGTGACGTCCGGTCAGGGGAGGCAGGTAATCATGACAAAAAAAAGAAAAAAGAAACTGTACTTAAAGAAATATGAATATTTTTATCACGGTTATGTGTTAAAAATGCATTTGGAGTATGACTACACATTTCTGCCATTTTATTGAGTAAAAATTGCTGATTTTTGAGTTTTTCTGATCAAATCCAGGGCAGAAACCCCGGGTGAGGCAGAGTGAACTGTGCCTCACGTATGATGCATGATCCAATACAAACTGGTGATGATGCCGCCAAATTCTGGTCCTCAGCATCGCCAGTCTGAACTTTATAGAGATATTCGTTATACACCACAACTTTCTGCAGTCTATGTAATGTCATTTATGTGTGTGTGAGATAACTATTTTTTTTGAAGGCGTCAGCTCATTGAAGGCTTATCTAACATGTCTAATTTATTATCGTATTTATTTTTAATTGCACATAAAATCGAAATCTAAAAATCGCCCCAGCCTACTTACAATTGTAAATCTGACTCTTGAGGAGTCAGTGCCTCACCAGTCATGAACTTCACCGCACGTCACTGGTTGTCTGTTATGATTGTCTATTGTTTATGGTTATTTTTAAAATCTGATGGTGCACTTTGAGCGTTTATAAATGCAAAAAAAACTAACCTAACTCAATTCAGCATCATTTGACCCCGGGCCATAGTTTGAACTCATTGTTTCCGACTATACCCTTATGGTTTTAGTTAAAAATGTCTCCAGGCAAAGGGATTTAAGCCCTGATCACTCCAAGTTTCCCCCCGAGATTTGAACTGTCTCAAAATAACAAGACGACAGCCTGTTCTCGGTTTGGCTATTGCTGAGTGGAGTTGAAAGTAGCAGGCTGCTAATCCCAACAGAAAAAACACTCTGATTAGACTTATCCGTCCCTCCGAGAATAAAGGCTGGGATGTAGTGTCCGAGCGAAAGCAAAATCAATTTACTACAGGGGGGATCGGACTCACCTTACAGTCAACTTGTGAGAAGTGTGAGAAGTTCTGGACATTGCTTTAAATATATATACTTCTAAAGCCTTTTTAACAGAGGGGGGAGTCAATCATCTGCTTGTTTCTATGGATATGTCATTACTCTGCTCCACAATATGACACAACAACTCTTATATTTATAAAATGACAGGTTTTATAGCTTAAAAATAACTAGAAAAACAGGAGTTCAGTCTGAGTGGGATTGTCTCTCCACAGTTCTGACCTGTTACTTGGTCTGGTTTGGTCTCCATGACGTTAGAAAGTTTTAATATCATATTGTAAAACAAGAAAAGTTACACAATTCATCTTTAAATAGTGATAGTTAGTCTAAGATAGTTGGGTCTAAGTGCATTCGAAAGGTTAAAATACGGAATCATTTAGGTTGCTTAACAATCCACCACTTTTCATACTTTTCCTGTTGGTGTCAAATATATAAAATGTTAATACTTACAAAATCACAGTCTGGAACCGTGTCCTGTCTCCAATGGGCATGAGTGACAGTCAGACTTTCCAATCAGAGAAACGCATGGTTGGTTTGTGTCAAAACAAGCACTTAAATTTTGAGGTAAAAGGACTATTATATTTAACTCTGAATGATAGGAGAATATTTGAGCAGTTTTAGACCCTTGTGCATTCAAGGGTAAGGGCAAGTAAGATGGACTGGATCACCATTCAAGCAAGACATAGCCAACATTCACTAACGGATCAAACCATTTGGAGCTCTCTTTCTCTACAAGTGTCCCACGCTACCGTTAAATAGACTTTTTTCCCCAGGAGTGAACACGCTAAACCTATTCACCTTGACTGCTGCATAAAACTGTACCTGTGTGCGCGTGGCTTGGGTTCCTTTCAGGACAAATCAGCAAAGAAAACGGCATTTTTCTCCTAGTGTGCTGTAGCGTTACAGTTTAGGCATCGTCTTAACCGAGAATGGCAAGTGGAATGCACACTCAGGTCCAGCGGCTAATCATGTCCAAAACCATGTTACACACTGTCAGCTCAAATCCAAGCAAATATACTGTGTACATGCTATTGCTATTCTCATATATGAATATAAAGAGGGGGGAGAGGAATGTTTCAGTATATTGGATGTCTTTGAAAATGATAATAATAACGATCATTTTTTAAAAAAGCATAAAACGTGTAAAAAGAAACTGGAGGGTGAAGAAATGAACATGATTCTTGTGTAATGGTAGAATTCTGATTTGTTATGGTGTGAAAAGGCACAGGGGGAGCTTGGGTAAAAAGGCACTTACTAGGAGAGGATCAGGTACAGATACTGAGAGAGGAGCAACAATCCATCAGGTTACACCACATGGCCACACACCTGAGACAGAGAAAAATATGTTTTCAAAAAGAGTCTCTTTAGATAAATAAATTCACACTGTTGTGACAATGCAAAAAATTCAGTCTTGATTTTGATACAGTTCTTCAAGGAGACAGTGAAAATACATTGCTTCATTAGATAATAATATGTCTCAAACATCAATAAAAGTAAACTATAAATCATATTAATAAAATAATAAATAAAGGTCTATTTATGTACCATTTTAAGGGCCCATACTATGCAATTCTGATCTATGCTATAATGTTTTTCATCAAAAATATAACTGGATTTGTGTTTCGTTTCATTTACACAAGAAAACAGTTCCTCTCTCAAACAGAAAACACCTTGTGATGTCATGTGGTAATACAGGAAGAACTCTTCTGTGTTTTAAAACTCCATACCTGTTCACTAGAATCATCTGGATAAATTCAACCCAAGAATAGCTAATCTCTATTGAGCTAAAGGTAAAATGTCACAAGGTGGAACAGAGCATTTTGACCTTTGGAGATGAAGACAGACTATCGTATTTTTGGGGCTATAAAGTGCACCGGATTATAAGGCGCAGTATCAAATAATATGTCAGTTGCTGTCATTGTCCACACATAAGGCGCATTGGATTATAAGGCGCAATAAGCGAAACAAAACGTGTGTCGGATAAATCAAACTTTATTTTAACTCACAGTTGTAGCTAACACAAAAATACAAGTTTAACAGTTGGTGATTTGGGCATCAAACATGCCCGGATCCTCTCAACATTGTTCAGTTTTAACACTAAAATACAAAAGCTGAAATCTGCATGGTGCATGTCTCTTACCAGGTGCATTTTGGGTCCTTGTACAGCACACGGCAGAACTACCGGTATGTTGCCCTATATGTCGCCAACATATTACTCCTCCTGACTCGCAGAGTAATACGTTATTAGCCGTAATGTGTACAACATAAAATTGGTTGGAGGTTAGTAAACACAACCAAAGGTCATACATAAGGTGCACTGGATTATAAGGCCAATGTTGATTTTTGAGGAAATGTAATGATTTTAGATACTCCAAAATATAGTCCAAAAAATACGGTAATAATAAAGTTAAAATTACTCAATGTGTGAGAAAAACAAAACACAACTCCATGTATGTTTTTGATGAGATAACAGCATTATAACACAACTTAAACCTCACAAGAATTCATTTTGAGTAATAGGGCCTTTTAGTATTTTTGTCATGTATAAAAGTTTCAGTATCAACTAGTTTGAGGATAAAACTCTTTGTCAACCCTACTTCCAAATAGCAGTTTTAAACTTTTTTGATAAAGTTTGCTTTCCTAAATCGTGTGTACTCATAAACGTGACTAGCGGCTTATTTCCTACTGTGTCCCTGAATTTAGCAGAATAATTATTTTCCGAGGCTCAAAAGCAGGAGATCGCACTGACTAATCATCAGTCTAATGCCAAACGCATCACAGCGCACCCACCGTTTTGGTTGTGCCAATTTGTTCCACAAAGCTTTGGCACCGCAGTTTGGTTCACAGAATCACCGCAGAGAGCAGCAAAACAATGAACTGTCATCACCACATATCACAGGACAGTGACAGCAATTTGCACCAGTCTGTTCCGCCCTGTTTTGTTTATTGAAGCACGCATTTTAAAACAAAAATTTGCATGTTACACTCATATGATATGCTAGCTTTCATTTTTGTATGATATGCTTGCAGTTACAGTTTTATTTGAACACATATGAGCAAATTAATTCAGCTTATAATGACTAATACACTGTCTGTTGAATCATGACACAGAAATACACACTTACATTTAACACATAGTTGATTTCATACTTTCCTTTGTTCTTTTGTTTTCCTTCCTAAATTGACTCTTCTGAGCTTTAAGCCATGTTAAAATGTAATTATTTCCTGAAAAGCAAATCTGGAGTTGTGTTTTGTTTCATTCACAGATGTTTGAGTAATCCTGCTTTATTATGCTCTCTCCATCTCCAAGTTAACAGACACTTTTTACCTTTCAGTTGACATTGGCAAATACATAGTTCCTCCGTTTGAGAGAAGAACTCATCTGAAATATGCAGCGTTTGTGTGTTAAACATGTGTGAATGAAACGAAACACAACGGCTTGTATGTTTGTGATGAAGAAACAACATTATAACAAAATTCTAAAAATATGGGCCAGAGTTTCTTTCAGTTTACTGTAGGATCTGCAACAGTATTCAACTGAATATTGAATGTTTCAATATGACCCTCACAGTACAATTATACAAACCACTTATGGGAATAAATCCATTCATGTTACTGCTCCAGCACCACATGACACATTAAGAAAAGGGTTAAGTGTGCCATATTTTTAGAAACAGAGAAAATATCTCTATAATAAACGCCTGACTATAACCAAACAGAGAAGACCTGTCATTTAATACTGTGTAATGTTTATGGTAATTAGCATAAATGTAACAGGAAACAGGATTTTTTTTTTCTGAGAGCTAAATTATTGGAATTATATGGTTACCCATGTCACCCATGTATTGAATTGAAAGACCATAAAAAAATTGTGTAATTATAATACACACACACACACATACACACACACACACACACACACAAAACAATGAGATGATTCAAATACAGATGCTTTTTCAAAGATCACAAATGGAAAAATTTGCAAAGTTGAAAGTTCAAACAGGAGCATTTGTGTTTTGTTTTACAATACAGCACAATTTTACCTGTAGACAAATAAAATTTCCAAATCACAATGAATAACAAGAGGCAACAGGAGCCACATAACGGTGCCCGGCAGCTTTGTCTCTGGCTCCAGTGAGCTGGAGTGTGGCAGAGCTGGTTTTCTTGATGCCCAGGTGAACATGACTCAGAATAAGTCTCCATTTACAATAGTGACCTTTCTCTGAACCGTGCAGGATGCCAACTTCCAAACGCAGTCACAGCTTAGAGCGCTCTCCCATACACCAGGAGGGACGCTTTCTCATTCTCTTCCTGCACTTTCCAATTTGACTCATCCTTTATGTGGATTTAGTCACAAATTTAAAGGTCCTACATTACGCAAAACTGACTGTTGTGAGATTCAAGCCCTGTTATAATGATGTTACCTCGCCAAAAACATATCTGTAGTGTGTTTTCTTTTCTTCACACACCTTCATTATTAGTCTAAATGCTCTGTTCCACCTCGATTTGTCATGAAGCGGTAGTTTTCAAGTTAACAGCTACCTTTTAACTTTTGTTTTGTAATAATTGACAATTCCAGCTCTGAAATTATCCAAATGATTGTAGTGAATGATTCTAGAGTTTAAAAAAGAGTAGAGTGTGTCAGGATTTTTGTGTTAAACATGTCTGAATGAAACAATCATAGCTCCAGGTATGTTTTTGACGAGGAAACATTATAAAAAATGAGAAAAGAGTGAAAAACACGGACCCTTTATATATAAATAAGAGCTGAAAGTTAGTTATGTGCATTCATTTGTGATGGTTAAACTGATTTTTGATTAATTTTAACTGGGCATAGAGAATAATTATCTTCTCTCCACCCCACCTTTCTAAAAACTAAACATATCTGCAGACATAATCAATATATTTTCATTTACTTTAGCATGAAATCAATGTTTTTTCAATATCTCAGTCAGTATCAATATATCTATATTTTGGTGCTGATTGAGCACGAGCATTTACAGTTGATTGTAGCATCTATTCCACACGTTCAGTGAAGTGAGAGCCCATTTCATGCTCTCACGGTTGGAAAATTACAATTTGCCATCTGCATTTAGCCAAAACACTGCTGTATTACATTTCACTGCCATTTGAGCAATAACATTAATTTTATGTATTTGTTTTGTCCTTAAGCGTCGTCTATAGGTTGAATAGCCCCGTACGAAGCCCACAGTGAATTATTTAAATCCCTGTTGTTCCGTACTGCATCTAAAACCCGTAGGTGATCAGATAACTGTTTAAATAATCAGCCGATCATTGTCTTTCATTTAATTAGCATTAGAAGAACTAGTGTCTCATTTAGTGTTCACTGTTTTGCTCTTAGCATATTTACCTATGTGGGCCATTAGCCAAACAGGAACCACAGAGCACCACTGGGATTGAAATGATAAAAGTCTAGCGCTTTGTGTGAATCCGCTTTAATTCCCTGTTTAAGTTTGTAATATGTCTCTTAGTGTGCTCTCAGAACTAAATGCATTTAAAAGAACTGAGATGCAATACCCCCCAGACTAAAGGGGAACATTTATTTTACTCCACTTAATTAGAGGAAATATGATCTGAACTGTATTTACTTTGGGCTTTTGTACCAATTATATATTAATATATAACCATTATATGAAAGATGTAGCAGGAAAAACACAGGAAACACAAGAGCGCAGAGTGTAATACTGCTATATATTTAATGCCCAGTATCATTTATGTATAGGAAGTGAGACAGATTGTAAATGGGTGGCTTATTATGTAACATGCCCTGAGGTGTAAAAACATTGCTTTTGGAAAATAACACAATAATAAAAGAAGATATGAATATAATATCTATGGATGAACAGAAGGTAGATGAAAAAAGAGTAGCGGAAAGAACGCTCGTGTTGTTTGCAGAAGAATTAAGAAAGAAATATATACGTTCGGAAGCAAAGGCAAAGTACAACTCGGATCGTGAATCATATTTGTGGTCTTGAACTGATTTTTCTCTTCGGGATTTGAGAAAACAACGACTCAAGCTCAATAATTTCATGTTGTTTATTGTCTAAGCTTTTATCACTTGTAAAGTTGCTCACAGTGGGATGAAAATGCTACGCAGGGAAGTGCAATTTAAAGATGTAATATGTAATTTTGCTATAGGAGGAGGTTTCCACAGGCTTGTCTTTTATTGCTTAGCCTAAAATGTTCTGCAGATTAGCTTTAAGGAACAATATACAATTTATAGTCCACGTAGAAAAATTTGTTCTTAGCATTTGATCCGTGTTTCGATGCACAAAGGGACTGTAAGGGACCCATCTCCAGAACTTCAGCTACCCACTTCTGTTCGCTTCTCAATAGTTTATTTCCGATTGCTATTTATTGCTCACATTATCAGTAAAGTACTGCTTGTGCAAATTGGAGCTGACGTCATCAACATTTCCTAGGAGTGGGGGCGCTAACTGGTGGGACTACTCTGTCAGAAGCTCTGTTACACTTTAATCTGAGCTTTTTTACATTATCTGGCCAGAAAAAGTGACTTAGTTGGAGCTAGAACAGATGAGCTGATTTGTGCTCTTAAAACAAGTGCCTCTCAAATAAAATCACAGCCTAGCGAGCATTAATCAACAGTTTTTCCATTTTTCTCACCAAAAAAAATAAAAATCCTAAACGGCACAGTGAATTCTCATATTGATCACAGACTCCTGCTATTTAAATCCATTTTTTCTTGAGTTTTCTGACGATCTTAAAACATGTTGACGGTGTTTGCTAAGGTGCATGTTAGAAATACATTTAGAACAACCCCAGCATGCAAAAATATGCAAAATATGAATAGATAAAGACAGGGACAGGCGTACTAAACAAAGTGCAGTTAGTCAAAGCGCTATTGCCAAACACTACTACACACAACTATTCTCTTGATGCAACCGATTTAACAACTGACCGTAAAGAAGCCCCAGTAACGTGAGGAGCTCGTGCACAGTCCTCACAGACAGATCATTGTCAGACCGGCTTGCGACTTGGCTCTACAAACTTGTTATTGCGAGACACTTCCGCCAGACTAATTAAATGAACGCATTGTAATAGTTGTTAGGGTTATAATTATCAATAAAAATGATTTACAAAATGTGTTTTCTTGCATTTGCTGGCGTGAACCCCGGGCCCTTTATGACTTTATATGCGTTGACAGGCACACAAACAAACAGACAGAAAATCCCAATGAGTTACATAATGTTTCCCTTGTCAAAAGATCTGGTAAACAAATATGTCAGAGCGGTGAGTGATGTGGCGAGGCAGTGCAGACAGACACGCATTACGCACTAAGCTGTGGGCCCCTCTTCTCCATTATTTAGCACCTCAGACTATAAAGACACCCCAGTGATATATCAATGCGAAATGGCTATGAATATTAAAATGTGCTTTTGTTTTTGTCAGATAGCAAAGTTGCCGCTGTGCAAAAATATGTTGATTAAGCTGCCAGTCATAAGTGCAAAACTGGAAAAATACCAAACGTTAGACAGTTATTTTAATAAAGCTGAATTGTGCGTCTGTAGTAGCCATATATTAACCTACTGGCCCTATCTCGCAATACTACAGCAGATGATGTGTCCAGGATGACCTATTAAAGCGCACATATTCATCACTAACATACCTGGATTATGTTTCATTTAATCCACATATGTTCCGCACACAACACCCGCATGTTTAGGTTATTTTCTCAAACTGAAAACACATTGTTCCACCTTGTGATGTCATGTAGTAACACAGGAAGTACCACTGTGTTTTTACATACACTTCCACTAGATTCATTTGGGTGATTTCAGTCCTGGAACTGACTATCTCTGCTGAACTAATTAAATACGATGTTAAACTGACTGAAAACGACCACTATGTGACATCACGAGGTGGAACAGAGCATTTTGAGCTGTGGAGATGTAAAACAGCCTAATAATGAAGGATTACTCAAACATGAAAAACAACTCTGGGTATGTTTTTGATTTCATCGCATTCTAACATAGATAAAAGTTTAAAAGAATCAGTTTAGTGTAATATTTAAGTTTATGGATTATCAGACTACATCACTTCTCGCTCTACTGTCCATGTCTCCTACAGAAAGAGCTGCTGTCCTGTCTGGTATCGTGTCAGTGTCTTGTAGGATTTTTGCAGATTTCAGGCTCTCCTTGGGGCTAGGCTAGCTGTGTCGATCAGGTTTGAGTGGACGTCCAGCTACTGAACTTTGAGACATTTCTTCTTGTCGTTTATGTACTCACCTGCATTTAACACATACGGGTTATTAACGTATCCCTCTCACTAACGCCGGCGCTTTCTGCACTCCAGCTGCGTGCTTCTGCAGTGTTGATGAACAATTAATGCATCTATATATTTATCTATACATCATTTAAAGGTTAGAATAGATGGTATTACATCATCTATCCTTTTCATATCATCCCCTGGCAACTGGCCATTAGAGAAGATTATAGTATAAACATGCACAAACTTGAACTGACACACTCCTAACACACCTTCATACATGAGTACTGTCACAGATAGACACTTTTGATGTTTTCTGTTTAAAATTAAAATATTATTCTGTTATACTAAACAGCAGTGTACTGAATGAATGCTCTCTTTTCCTCTTATTTGAAAACAAAATCAAATTCTTGGACTGTATTCTTAGTATAGATAATTACATTTAATTTTTCAGTATTTGGAAACGCTTTAGCATTGGAAGTGCACTGGACTGATAAAAAGATTATATTAAGTACTTAGCAACTCAACCCTACAGCTTCTTAAATGGTGAACTGCATCTGGTTGCAGGATTCCTTCCTTGGCCCATCGCTGACCCTGCAGCTTTCCAGTCATCTGCAATCATCTGTGAATGTATCCACAAAGAAAACTGGTACTTTTTCTGGTGCTTTCTTGTCTATGCTGAAAACTACAGAGCACATTAAAGTGGAATGATAAGCTGCCACCTTTGTTGTGTGTAAGCTCACCATGCAAAGAAAAACAGAAGGTTGTTTACAGTTCAAACAAAAGCTCAGCTTTACCCCTCCTTCAACTCTTACCTTATGCTGAATGTGGCACTCTAGGTAATCCAAATGTTGGAAAGACGTCGGAACTACATTTCATTTCATGGATTTTCAATATTTTGGTCTTTCATCATATTTACAGTCACATGAATTTTCAAGAATAATCTGCATTCTTCTTTTCTTAGATTTCCTTATTTAGTTTTGTTCACCAAAGCATGCATCTAGTCTGCAAGGCTCAATACATTTTAGCCCAGATGCCATTCCTAATCCTTTTTCCTAACTCTCCCAACAGCATAAATACTGAAGTATAGTCTACTGCTGACAAACTAACCCCTTGTGACTAGATTAGACGGGCTAATCTTGCTTAGAATTTTGTTTATCTTTACTGTTTCTCAAAATACATTAGAGACAAGTGTGTATTTCTTAGCACTCCTTGACAACCTGTAATTACTCTTGAGCATTAAATTGTCGCAGAAGCACTGAGATACAATCCATCCACGTTTGCATTTCGTTTAGGACCACATTTGGCTGTATACAAGTCTCGGTGTATCTTACCTGATCAGATAGCATTTGCCAAGATTTCAATAAAGCACCTTACTATGCATCATTTGTCTTGTTTGCAGAAGAAACGCAAAGAGAAATCATTTTTTATTTATTCCAAACTATTTTTTTTACTGCAAATTCTATATGCGTGTATAAGTAAAGTTATCTGACCTGAAATGTTTTCTCACAGATGCAGATATTTTGCAGGGCCTTATCATGTTGTGAATGTTTCTGAATCAATATGGCTAACAGTTGCGGACCTTGGATGGCACCGCCTTGGGACACCACGAGGCAGAGGCATTACTAAACTCGCTGCGGATGTCCTTGACAATAGTGCATCTGGAATGAGGGATCAACAAATTATGCAATATGTTTCTCCAAGATGCACTTCCGCCTCTATCGCCTTAAGATTTAGAGGGGCAGTGCACTCATCTGTGACCCTGCTGTTGTCCTTAACACTCGGGAATTAGACCGATCGAACAATGGACCGAACAAAGAAGCGGACTAAGCAAATGTGACGTCACCCGTAGCATTCGGCTCCAGTCAAATGAAGCTCACACGGTTGGCACTTACAGTATGCACACGGCAGCAGTTACAGAGAGAGGGGTGACCATTGTGAGTCAGTGGAGCCAGAATTGCTCCCATGTTCACTTCCTATTTAGAACACGACATCTAGCAGCTTAGCCATGTCCATTTATATATACAGTCTATGGATCAAGCACAAAACGCATGTCAAACGCATTTCATATCATGCTTTACTCAGAAAATATGACAAAATATGATAAAATATACATGAATATGATATGAAAATATGTTTTATATGAGTGCTGATTGGGGCAGAGCATGTTAATGGACACACATGACATAACATGAATGTGAATGAATGTTCTGTTATTGAGATTATTACTCTCAGAAGACAAAGAAAGTCACTAGATCTGTTTTGAAACTGCTATAGAGGTCATTTTGAGGACTATTCAACTTATATTCATTCTATTATGTAATTTGCTATGGCAACAGTATTCATTTTTCATCACTCTAACCGACACAAATGTTATAATGCAGAATGGAAGTTGAAGCATACCAATTCACAAGAAATTACCTCTCAAATCACAGACGAAAAGTATATTTGATGGTATAAAGCAAGAGTTATTACTTTTTTTTGTTACACTGTAGTTCAAATGACATTTCCGACCCATTTTCAAAACTCAGATGAGCGTAACTACTGGCAAACCCCTACCTGACCCTAGATTATATGGATTAATATCGCTTTGATTTTTCATTATTGAAATTTCAGTTTTCAAAATGCATTGGAAAAAACAGTTTCTCAATTCTTAAGATTAATGTATTGCTGTTATAAGAACCAAATTGAGAACTCGTTCAGTCAAATCTTGCTTGCTGGCACATTTCTCATATAATCCTCATATGTTCACACTTCACAGCCTCTCTCTTAGCCAAGGTTAATGCACACATCACTAATGGAGCTTACGTAGTGAGGAGAGCCTCTTCCCTGTCAGGGATCACATCTACATGACATTACGCAGCTCATCAGTGTGATAGAACAAGCTCCTTAACATCTCTGTACACGGAGGAACCCACACCATCCCACACCAGCCCACACCAGCCCACACCAGCCCACACCAGCCCACACCAGCCCACACCAGCCCACACCAGCCCACACCAGCCCACACCAGCCCCATGCCCTCTCTTTCAAAGTCCTTCGTTACAACGCCATGGCAACGCACTCATGCATTTACTACACATCCTCTGGTACCTGTATGACTACTTAGCACCTTTAATCTGCCTATTAAATCCTACGCAGTACATAGGGCTGTCTTTAAGCCTGTAATTGACTTCATAAGGAACATCAAAGTAGCATAATTATGACACTTGATGTAATTGGCTAATCATCGTAATCTAGTTTCAATATACCCCAAGGGTGTTATTCTGTTATGAGATGTTTTAAAGTGAAGGACCCTTGATTCTAAGCATTCCAGTGGACAGAAATATGTGTGTAAAATGTCCATCTCAAGAATTATCTTGTGTCGAGTGACCCTGGAGAATAAATAAGATTGCTTCATACTACACTGTTTTTGGTCTATGTTATAATTTGATGGTGTTTCCTCATCACAAACATGGAGTTGTGTTTTGTTTCATTCACATGTTTAACACAAACCCTGCGCATCACTCCCTCTGATGCCGTGTGGTAAAACTGAAACTGCTCCACTGTGTTTTTACACTCCACACACCATCATCACTAGAATAATTTGGATGATTTCACCTTGAAATGTATCATTTCAATAAACAAAAGGTAAAAGGTAGCTAGTAGCTATTAACTTCAAAACTACTGCTTCATGACATCACAAGGTGGAACAGAGCATTTGGTGCTTTGGAGATGTAGACAGACTAATAATTAGATTATAAAAGGGTTACTCAAACATGTGTGTCAAAACACAACTCCAGGAATGTGTTTGATGATGAAATAACATTCTAACATTCATGACTAAAATCGTTAAGGCATGTTCACAGTTCAGGGTTTCATCAGCTACAATTGATTTGCACCAGAGAAAAGTTTGTATTCTCAGAAATATAAAAAGTTATCTGAACTACGTAGTCTAACCTGGTTTAACTAAACTGGCCAGGAACCAAACAACAAACTATGTAATTTAAATGTAGTATAAACTCCTCCAAATCTCTGTTTAACTGCAAACCTACAAGAGAGCTCTAAAGTCACATTTTGTGTGGTTTGTAGAAACCTCCTAAGACCTGAAGTCTTGCAGGGCTTTATTGATTTCTCTTAGTTATTTGACTTGACTGGGACCTGATGATTGCAAAAACAAAGAATTATATTTTTAATTGATGTAGTTTCCAAGACAATTTATGTCCACCTATGATATATAAAACATTAATTTTATGTTTTAATAATTTTGATGGAACACAATAAAGTCATAACTGAATAATGATTTGCAAAAACGATTTATGAAGTGCCTGAACAATCCAAAATGTGTTGGACATGTGTGTTCACACATGTGGACGCCAGGTCCTAGGAGGTTAAAGTGTTAAACTAAAGCTTGTGTGTATTTTTAGGCAGCAATTTGACCAAAACAAAATATCTGCTAAGAAGTCCAAATATCGGCCTTATATATCATAGGTCTATCTCTCAGTAATTGCTCTCAGTTTTCAGCTCTCTTTCCAGTGAATCTTCTGAACTGATCAAACCTTTTGTCTGAGAAGCAAAACATCTTTTCAAACATACTTTTCAAAAGCTTTTGTTGCATGACACCACTGAACATGCCAGTGCCGTTAGTGACTTGAATGTCAATGCACTATTTTTTTATCAGGACAGCTACAGCACCCTTCTTATTTATACCCCAAATTTGCATAATAGTATCAATTCAAAGTCATATGCAACCTGTCCATGAGGTTTATACATGCTGGTTGTAATATGTGTTTTAGTCTTGTGACAAACATACTTAGTGCAGGCCAAAGAGAGAGGCAAGACTTGACATAGCTGTAATGGAATTCTCCCCTGAGCTCTTAAAAGCCTTTCATACCTCTTAATGAGAAACCGTCTCACAGCCGCCTAATATGTGAATGTGCGGTGTGTGCATATTAAAGCCCAGATAGTGTTTCATGTGTGAAGCTAATGCTGCGTTAGCCCATAAGCAGCTTAGTCATAACGCAGCTATAAACCTTCTTTCTTCTGTCTCATTGTTGTGGAAACCTGTCAGCATGTTTAATACCTAATCATTATAAAGGTATGGGAGATCACTCATTTACATAGGGTTTACATAGAGGTTACTGAAAAAAGGTACATCACTGTCTGCCTTTGCTTCTCTAATATTATTTCCAAATATTTAGAAATGTCAACAGATTATACTATTATTGGTTAGTTAATTAGGGAACTATGTAGGACTGGAATCTTACTATTTATAAATGCTTATGTTAGTGGCTATGCTTATATGAAAACCAAAGTCTGATTGTAATGTGATTTATGACATGAAAACTGCTAAATCTGATGTGAGTAAACAGAGGGACCATAATCAGAAATAAATCTGATGATTTTGATGATTTTGATTTTACATGTAATTTGAATCTGAATTGAATGAGTATTATGATAATAATCAGATACACATCAACTGTAATTTACATGATATTTTGGGCAAAGGTTTTTTTTGTGAGATTTTTTTTAACCCATACTTGTAAATTAGAATGTCCAACTGAAACTAGAACTAGTTACTGTGTACTGTACAAGTCCCAGTTGCACACATAATAGCATCATTTCCACTGTTTAGCCAAAGCTCGGAGAATATGCAAATCAAGGCTTATAACTACTTAATTCAGTTTTACAGAGTTTAACTTCTCAAGTTTCGGATCAAGTTTTAAATTGATGCTGCAAGTGCATTTATTTTTATTTTTTTTGTTATTTTTATATATATATATATTTTTTAGTACCAGGCAAATGGAAACACGTATGAGCCTCGGCACTACCCAGCATTAGTTAACAGTATACAGAGACCTATCACCACCTCTATTGCGATTTGTGCCCTCCCACTCAAAATACCACCTGGGCCCTCTTTATTATCATTCTGGGGCCAGTGCACTGTATCGATCCATCCCGTGTTAATTCAGGCAAGGGGTCTTTTTCTACCAATTCCTCCATTGATCTGAAATGCCATCAGTCAGAGGCTTAATTAAGCAGCTAATAGAGGGAAATGCTATTGATCCCACAGTGCCATAGCGGTACATTTTAAAGCACAACACTATTAACTTACTGAGCCTCTCTAGTCCCCAAGTCCAGACCACAAAACCCTGCTCTCTGTGTGAACAAACACGCTTCATTAGGGGCCTGTTGAGGGGCTATTTAAGGGACTTAAAATGGCCTAATTCTTATAAAGAAAAACAAAACAAAAAACAAACAAACAAAATATATATTTAATATATCCTACAAGAGATAGCCTAAAATTGCAAACTGCCAGACCTTTTTAAGGTTAATATACCTATAACTACTTGGCTTATTTACATGTAACAGACAATGACTTATTTGTAAGCATCTAAACAAATGGGTAAGATTTTTCATAGTTTTAAACAGTGCCTTTATGCAAACCCCAATGATGTGACTGTAAAAAACAGTAAAAAAAGACTTTATGATGCAAGTTTAATATGGAAAGTTTTTGAATCCTGCCCTTAATAATAAGGGTCAACATTTGTGATTCTCCTATAGAGCTATTATATAATTGGGAAAATACCAGTAAGTAAAGTAAAGCTGAGTAAAGTCACAGTCTAATTTTTCAAAGAGGGAGGAGCCAGCCTTGTGAGACAAGACAGTAGGTAGTGTTAAAGGGGTAAAGATTACAGGGAGACATTCAACAAATGATTGAACCCCAAAATCACTCTTCTGATGCTAAGGTCAGCATGAAGGCTAGTATATGCCATTTAAATAATGGCACTGTGTTTACAGACTCCACAGTTCAGTGAAAGGAGTTACAAGTTCAGACACAATGGCATTTATCCAAAACACAAATATAAGATCTGCCATCCTTATGTACACAGACTTATGCAAATTAACCCTGTGTTGTTTTAGTGCTGAGCTCTCAATCTCTGAGCAAAGATCTCAACATGACTTGTAACACTAAACAAGAGCTTTATGTTGAGCTGTATCAACTAAAAGATCAGGGCTGCCGTCAAAGAGGAGACTTAATGAATTTGTTTTGCAAACCCCAATTCCATTTGCAGTTGTTTTGACTCCAGAACAAGACGGCATCCTCTGACTTATTCATCAAACATTTTAAAATGCTATACTGGCTCCCTTAGTGATAGAGGATAATTGATTTTTCTGTTGGCTTTGGTGATTTTTCATATGTGCATGCATTACCTTTTCATCCTCACCGGGAGCGCCCCTGTTATAGATCACAGCATATCGAATGCATTAAAGGTAGAAAAAATGGACTATGAATACCACACAGTGCTGGAAATAACAATTATAAAGGGCACGGGGGAAAGACCGGGCTCTATTTTTTATGCTTGATTGTTCTGACAGATATGTGAACCTTTGTTCCTTTCTTAAAGCTTAACTTATTCTAATTCAAATGCCATCTGATTGTGACTTTTAATGGACAATATCTAAGTTCACAAGGCTAACACTATACAGATGATGTCCAATACCGTGAACGGAAGAGGAATTTGTATTTTGGTGAAACTTAAATAGTCTGAATCAGCATGAGTCAGCACTAATGGTTTGAAAGAGAAAAATAAGCTATTTTGCTTTAAGTGCAGGTACCAGTAAGCAGAGAGCTTTAGGTGAACAACATAATAAAACACAAACATTCACTGTTTTTGCTATAAGACATCAACATCAGAGGCCATATTGTTAGAATACCCCAGTGTAAGTCAGATTCCCTGTCTCTCGCATTAAAGCAAGTGGAGTTACCCCTGGGAGTGACATGATCCAAACCTGGGGTGCAGCAGTTTATGCTCATGCGTAGTATGAACCCCTGACCCTCTGTTTTTTTTTACCTTAAATGTGAGCGTCAATGCACCAGCAAACGCACCACAGTGATTTCAGAGCAGTGAAGGTGCACACGTGTCATGACTGCACCTAAACAAACTCAAAGGCACAAACAGCATCACGTTTGAACAGAGTTCTACATCCAAAACAAACAAAGCACAGTGTGTCTCTTACTGATAAAACAGAAAAGATAAAGAAACAACTGCAGTGTGAAACTTATTTACTTAGCAAAACAAAGAGCACTTGCTTCGTGCACTGCCTTTAATATACAGAGGGGTAAATGAAGAAAACAAAAGTGAAACTTAAGCTGGTGTCCACATGAGGATCAGCTGAGCTCTGGTCCATTTGCACATTTGTGTGCAATTATAACAGAGCATCATATAGTGTCCCACTGTTTTAATATATGAATTAACATGCTTATAAAGTAATTAAACATTGACTTGGGTCACAAAGGTTTGGTACTTTGAAAAATATGGCTCCCCAGAAAAAGTTTGGGAAACACTGATCTAAAGCCATGTACTCCGTTAATAATACGTTGTGGGTTTATCCTTTAATGCACTTAAGTTTTTTGAAATTGTTGTTTTGTCTGAAGGCCTGGCTTAATATGAGTTTAAAAGTTTACTGGTAAACTTACTGGAAAGGCCACTGGAATATTAAAGTAATATTAGTATGAAAATTAAATAAACATTTACAATCTTTTAAAAACAGGCTATGTATGCAATATTCAAAAATTAAGTTGGCAAACTTGGCAACTTGGCAATTAACAACGGCATTTGATATTCGGTTTCGGTTTTGGTATTTGGCCAGGCGTTAAATTTTTTTTCAGTTTCGGCCACAAACAACTGAAAGAAAAGGACAACATAACAGCTGATATGCAAAACACAAGCAGGTCAGATCCAGAGGCCTGTAGTGGTTCTCAAATCACTGGTTCTGAAGTTGGTGAAAATGTAACTCAAAAAGCCAATGAAAAAAGAAAAGAAAGAAAGGTGCAGGAGCTGTCTGCTCAGCTTTTCTTGGCACGAGAGGAGATACGTCTCTTGAAGTTCTGTCCAACAAGTGAAAGAGCACAGCCCCCCCAAAGGTAGCCGCCAATGCCAATGTGAAGGAGCAGAGGAGGGAACAGCTCCAGGCGTTACCCCCAGCGCTGCCACAGCTAAAGCCCCTCCAAGCATTACTCTTTGCATAATGAAAAAATAAAATAAAAAACCCATAAAAACATTATGTTGTTGTCTTAAGTGTCTGTGGTTATTCATGTTTATTGTTTCAGATGTCTAAACTTGAATTCACATGCCAAACACAGCTTCTCTGTAAACACACAGAGAACAGGACGGCATGATTTTGAAAAAAGTAAGAAAGAAAGGGAGAAAAAAAGCAAGTTGCAATTGTGATTTGCAATATATGTCTAAAAAAAGTATTCTGTTCAGAGTTCACATAATGAACAACTCTAAATGTGAGGAAAACTGAAATATGAACTATTAAACAAATTCAGGAATTTCATGCATTTCACAGCATTGTAGATGGTCTTAATTACAGCTAGACAAGACAGACACTATGTACACAGTGGTCCCTCAATATAACACGCTTCACATTTCACAGCCTTACTGTTTCACACATTTTATTTTAGTGCAGGGGCAGCGTGCATTGTGTTCTGCGTCCTGATTGGCTAAGACAGTTCAGAATCATTCTAAATATTCAGGGTTTGTGTTAAACATGTGTGAATGAAACAAAACACAATTTCTAGGTATCTAGGTTTCTAGGTTTGTAATATATTATAAAAAAAAAAAAAACTGACAGTAAAAATCAGGGCTTATTATGTGCCATTTAAAATGTAATCAGTGATCTGTTTATTGTATTTATATCATCTAAACATATGAATCGGGCCGCTTCATAAAAGAAAGGTTGTTTGACTCAATGTGATACACACCTGGATTATAGTTACCGTTTCTGGTATCTGGTTTGTTCTTTAGGACTGAAACACACCAGGTATAGTTACCGTTTCTGGTATCTGGTTTGTTCTTTAGGACTGAACAAAGAACGGATGCACCGAATCCAGCAACTGAATATATTCGGCCAAATATTGCAAAAAAAAGCCACATTTGGCTTTCGGTGTAAATCTTAGACTGTGTATAAAAGTGGACTAAGCGAGTGTGACGTCACTCATAGATGCTAACGGCTACAGGAGCGAATCTGGAGCCAGGCTCTATGTTATGAATAGGATTTTTTTGACTAATGAAATAGCGGGAAAAAAATTCAGGATCATGTAGAGCGGGTTAATAAGAACATTTTAAGACCAAGATGAAGAGGATCACAGCAGCAGGTACAACAAGATCCTAATGTAAGTCAAAGGGAGCCAGAGTCAGAAGGAGCCGGAAGAGCCTCCTGTCGGACTTTTTGGCACACGGCGGCTAGCGCGTTAGCTATGTGCATTCATATATACGGTCTATGGTGTAAATCGGGGCCGAAAGCTGAATAGTGGCGTGTGACGCAATGATGTGTTTTTTAATGTCCACATCATGGATCTACCTTTATGAATTCCTTGAAAACCAGCTCAAAAGTCCCTTGAATTGTACCCTTTATGAAACTAAATTAGTTCATCTATAAACATATAAATTCCGGTATAGTACAGTACTGGTACTGGAAAACTAACGTTCTTCCGGTGACATTTTTCGGTTCCTTTGCTTTTGCATTTGACAGGCTTTCATGTTTTTCTAATCATCTCTTGGTTTGATAAGTTGAGAAGTCAATATTGGTAAATTATTTATTACTGTTTTACATCAGTTACATGGCAATTCTTCTTGTGTCCCCGATACAGAAGAATGAAGTGAGTAAAGAGCAAAGCTGGTGAAAAGAGTGTACATTGTGTACATTGGTGCAGTGACTTCTTAAATAGAGTGATTAATCTAACCTGCAATCTAAATACAACTTTAATGAGGTGTATGACAAGAAGAAACAATTATAACACTGTTAGAAGCTTTAAAAAGTAGATTTTGCTCCATTACTTATAATTATGTATGATACTATATTTTATTAAAATGAGTAGTCTAACTCATCACATGCACTTTATTTACTGCACCGCTGCACCTCCTACTCCTCTTGAGGTTTAAAATTGTATGTCATATAAAAATGTAATATTGATGGGGTTGAGCTTGTAATTTCATTGGATATTGACCCTGCAAATGCACACTTCCTCATGCGCACAGAACATATGGGCAGGGCTAATCGCGGTTTACACTTCTTAAACATGCTGTCACAGTGGGATTGCGAACATCTGAGAGTGTTGAGAATAATAGCATCCATTTGATTTGCAGAGATTAATTAAGCAGTTTTCAGAAAGCTGCTCTTCCTGACAGCCTTTGCTCTGGTGGTTTAGGCACTTGTTGTTTGCAGATGGGCCAGCATAGAATGACATGGTTCCTTCACTGATCGCCATGATTCTGACAAGTTGACAAGTATTTCTGCCTGAATGCTCCGGCCATTTTAATACACCATCAAATATGCACATGAACTAGAGCCGGAATGTATGAATGCGACTGGAGTCTTTCATGAGCAGGACTTGTCAGGTCGCATCAGTTTGAATGTATTCACCAGTATTCATGAGTTTAGCAGTTTTGAAAAGACTTGAAGATGTTTGCATCATTTAGAAAGTCAATCAGGATGTTGGGATGTTTTCCATCTGTGACAGGTCATGTTCTTGTCAGCGTTCATCTGTTGCTAGTTTCTGATGCTTGTTTTTAGGAAATTGTGTTTTTTATGTTTTTTAATCAAAATATATGTGTGGTTAAATCTGTAATTCAGCATCTGGGGACACTGCTCTGTCTTTTGGGCGAGTAGTTTTAATAGTATCTGGGTGGGTAATTAGCCTAACCAGTGCATGTTTAATGTTGATGGTGAACAACTGAGTACATCAACTATTAAACTCAGAGACCCAGCAAAGTCATGGTCTGTGGAGAACAGTTTTTTTTAGTGCCTAAAATGCATGGTTCCTTTGAGTCAACACTTTTATGCTTTGCGTCTGTGCTGTGGTGTTATGACCCTCTCAGTAGTGTTCTCACTCCCAGGGGGGCAGTTTTATCCCACAATCAGGCCATCTCCTTCTGCCATCTGATAAAAGATGAAGAGAGGTAAGAGGAGATTTTCTGTGCACCTAATTCAGCTAAAAATCCTTTCTTTGGCGTGTGCAGCCCTAGGGGTTCAATGCCAGATAATGAATTCAAATGAATGAATTCAAATTTTATCTTGTCAAGTATGAGTCATTGCCAAAGTAGTTTCTCGCGTTAGAGCTTTGGTGTGTAAAAGAGAGAAGTAAAATTATATTTATTGTGTTATCATTTTTTAAGGTTGTTGTGTTCAAGCAAAAAATAAAATAAAATATTTATTCAACAAACTCAAGAACCAAGCTGCAGTTCCATACAGTTCTATTGCTCCAGTTCTGCAGCAATAGAACTGAGTGGAAATATGGATACTAATATGGTAAAAATGTACTTTACACACCAAATGTTAAAACAGGAATATACAATGTTTTATATTTTTGACAAACAGCAGGGCTTTAATTTCATTCCATTTATCTTCTTTACAGTGTATTAATGTGTGAGTCAGATACAGGTGAGAGGCAGATAAATCAAGCCAAAGCAGCCTGCCTGTACTGTTGGCACATGCATCGTCCTCTCTCTCCCCTCTGCGCCTCGTCTTTATTGCGTAACTTAATGAGGCGTCTTGAATATGCCGTGTGCATATATACAGACCTATTTGTACTCGCACAGAAGGAGATTTGGATAGATGGCACAAGTAATTTCATATGAAAGTCATTTTTGCAGGTCCAAAACCTCGTGCTGAGAGTATATGTGCTTCCCTATCTGCGATCCGTCATGCTATTGTTGGAAGACTGGGGCGAAACACAAAAGGTCATGATGCGAGCAGACATAACTCAGCACGACTAGAAAAAATATATGGAGAAAACACACTGAAAGGGGTGGGGGGGAGAAGCATGAAGCATTAAGAGGGAGGTGGAATGGTTTCATCTGTCGCTGTCTGGCGCTGTGACCATAAGGTAAACAAGAAGCATTGTATGGTCTAGATGCAAATGCTATTTTCTAATTCTATTTCAAGACACATATACTTTTTTTTCTTGTATTTAAATGGTCAAAAATGGTAAATGGTGACATCTTTTCCACTTTCAAGGAACTCAAAGCACTTTACAACAAGAAAACACTCACCCATTCACATACACTCATACACCAGTGTGTGCAGGCAATGTCTTGGCCAAGGACACAACAACAGCATTCATGTGTGAGAACTGGAATCACAGCAGCATCCTGTGAGCCAGTGGATCTGACCACTCAACCAATGACGAGAACAGGATTCGAACCGTCAACCTTTGAATCAGTGGACAAATGCTCTACCAACTAAGCTACTGTCATTGTATTCATTGTACAACATAATTATAATATAAAAGAACATTATAATATAAATAGATCATTCCACTTCTTGGTAAAAAGTGCAGAACTGATTCACAACTGCTGTAGCTCAACTTAAAACTTTTCACTGGAGTAAACAACAAATTTAGGTTTATGCTGTTATAAAAATATGTAATTTGAAAACTGGTTCATTCTGAGCAGGGAATGAGCCACCAAACTCTCCACAGTGAGACAGCCACAGTACCTTGGAGGGTGGTCCAAACCCCCCTGAGCCAGAGAGAGTGTGGAGTTATGTCTATGAGACTCAGACAGTGAATCCCACTCTGCTCAGTCTGAAAAAGGTATAAACAAAGCACAGAAGCATATGCACAGTGTCACACCCAGACGTCTTCTCCTGTCCACAGCTTTGTCTCTGTGCTGCACATGCTGCTCTGGACGTGGGAAGCATAAAGCTTCACTGAGCACTTCCAGGATCACTCCACGTTTTGAGATTGGGAAACAGGTCATTTTCCACTTTTGGATTTCCCAATCCAACCAAATTCTCCCAATTCAAGTACCATATTTTTTGGGCTATAAGGCGCATCTAAAATCATAAAATTTTCTCAAAAATCAACAGTGCGCCTTATAATCCAGTGCGCCTTATGTATGACCTTTGGTTGTGTTTACTAACCTCCAACCGCTTTTATGTTGTACACATTACGGCTAATAACGCGTTACTCCGCGAGGTGAATATAAAATAATAAGCATGGGAACAAATTATAAAGGCGTGTGCACAAGATATTAATACGTGCGCAAGAGTTATATCCCGTGCGCACGTCTGAGACACCTCGAGAGTCCTGAGAGAGAATGGGCTTTGCCGTTGTAGTTTTTCTGACCTAGGAACAACTACGTAGAGATTTCATCATCAGCCAACTTAATACCCCAGGTCACCTCCATGGTACCACTGGATGCAGCAAAGTGCCTGGAACACATCCGTGACGGATGTGCTCCTTCCTTCTGCATGATTCACGCAAGTTTGTATTGTGCATGTCATTCCCAGTTCCACACCATGAAAAGTGAGGGAATGTGTTCTAACGCGCTCCCACGCTTTGGATATAAGGGAACATTTAAGACGTTTCCTCACTTTTAATAACTCGTGCGCACGCCTTAACGCAAAGTGCGCGCGCCGGCTATAACTCGTTTGCTTATTGCGCCGCAAAGTGCGCGCACCAGCTATAACTCGTTTGCTTATTGCGCCTTATAATCCGATGCGCTTGATAATCCGATGCGCCTTATGTGTGGACAATGACAGCAACTGACATATTATTTGATACTGCGCCTTATAATCCGGTGCGCTTTATAGCCCGAAAAATACGGTACATGGACTTTAATCCCTGGCATTGCACAGTTCTATGGTGTTTCAGTGTGGTCGCTGGGTTAACTCCTGTGTGTCTATAGACCACAGTCAATTCCCCTTTACTCAGAGCGTTTTCAGCTTGACTCATTTGAGCGGAGCCTGTGCTCTGGGGAGGTGTGAGTGAGAACTGGATCATTACAGGCTGAATGTCTCCACTCTCACATACACTGTTTGTTGGTCACTTTACCCCTGAGAGCAATCCGGGTGTACATGTTAGTCCATCCATCCAGAGGAATTTGTTACACATGGCACAAGGCACAACATTCTAATAACATTTTAAATATTGGTCTAAGACTTTTCAGTGGGTTTGTAATATTTAACTAACATGGGTGCAGATTTGTGTCATTTACTTTCATGTAACTTTGGTGCATTTAGTTAAACCTATGGATAAACTTTGTGGCTGTAATTCTCCCAATATCAGTGTGCACAACGCTACTGCAGTTTTGTGACTTTGGTATTATTCGCTTTAACTACTTTATCTCTTTTGTACCAAATATGTAGCTTATGTGTTTGGCCTTCTACTCCAAGGATAAACTGCTTTTTCCATCAAATTGCAATGCCAATGTCACTGGCCAGTGTGTTGAGTGGTTGCTTCCAGTTCTTTCCTTTTTTATTTACTTGCTTCCTATGTATAACTCCCTCACATTTCTTAAAGGTCTCATATTACTTTTTTTCCTATATTATAATGCTGTTTCCTTGTTGAAAACATACAAGAAGGTGTGTTTAAAATGCAAATCCTGCATATTTAGGCTGTGTTCTTCTCTCAGACTGAAAACACACTGTTCCACCTTGTGATGTCATGTGGTAATACAGGAAGTGCTTCGCTGTACTTTTAAACTCCATACACCTTAACTAGAATAATTTTGATGTTTTCAATCCAGGAATTGCCAGTCTCTTCTTAAAAAAGGGGGAAAAGGTAGCAATTAACTTGAAAATTACCGCTTCATGACGTCAAGTGGAATAGAGCAGTGGAGCTTTTGAGTAACAATAACATGTTACACACAGCAACACACATGTTTGATTGCCCAAACATGAGCTTTGGGGATATAGACAACAGTAACAATAACATGTTACACATAGCAACACACATGTTTGATTGCCCAAACATGTGTGAGTGAAACAAAACACTCTAGGGTACGTTTTGTTTTTTAGAAGGAAACAAGGTTTTAATATGACTTTAGAAGGACCTTCAAGAATCTATTTACTGCAACTTCTGAAAATTCTTGGCCTGGATATCCATGGTTGACTTTGTACTCTACCATCCTTTTCCAATATAATAACCTAGTGCACAATATAAGCTCTTTCCTCCACCCACAGGCACTGCATCATGACTGGTGACATGTAGCATCCATGGATCACCTGGCCCTAGCAGTGAAACTCCGGATGCTCATCCCGATATGCACTGGCCCACATATGCACCCTGCTGACCTCTGACCCCATTTCCCGCTCCCACCTCCACTGTCCCCTTGTTACATTATGCTCCAGAGACACCTAGTCACCCCTCGCGAAGGTCACCGGGGGGCAGCACAGAGCCTAATGCATGAGCGCACTGACCTGACCCCTCCTGTTTTACTCCTGACCCCACACAGCTCCATGATGCAAATACCACACACTAGCACACAGGGGGAGAGGAAGAGGCTACTGTGGAGGCTATTGTGTATAGGCGGATAAATAAGGTACTAGACTAGGTCCGCTACCTACTTGACTCCGTGGGAATGCTTTTGCTTTGCCTGGAATATTCCATGCTATGACATTAGATATATACAACTACCATTTATTAAAAGTGTTTCCTTTGAAAATACACTAATATCTTCTGTGAATAAGGGCGACTCTCCACAGATCTGAATTGCAATGTAGCGTATAGTGCTGTAACTGGCTT
The DNA here is from genome assembly GCA_000787155.1 of Scartelaos histophorus. Lineage (NCBI taxonomy): Eukaryota > Metazoa > Chordata > Actinopteri > Gobiiformes > Gobiidae > Scartelaos > Scartelaos histophorus. The sequence continues at coordinate 40,076 of JACN01100381.1, forward strand.
ATCTCCTTGTGATAAAAGGCTTTACTCTACTGTATACTGTGGAACATTGTAGGAAAAATGATAACATTTCCATCAAGACAAGCAGGTAGCAGACCCCCCCACCAGAAATGACATGCAGTGCACCTTTAAGCAATTACTGTAAATGAGTACTTTTTAGAAATTACACTGCTTTTATAATGTGATATCACTTGATCAATTGTAAAAAATAAACACATATATTTTTCATTTTACAGAAAGGTTTCAAATTTGCTACTGGTTGTAATTAAACATGTACTAATGATAGTACATATTTTCAGTGTTGTTCAACACATTAGCTATGTTTACATCATTATGTGATTTCAGGAGTTATTATACTAATTAAATGCCATGTAAACAGTTACATCTGATGGGAGTATTCTGATTTCTTTCTGATGCTTTTTCTGTGCCTGGTTTTAACAAGGAAAATTATGCAAAATAATGTGGCAAGGACAAAAATGAAAAAGAAAATGTCAAAGAATTAAAAAGTAATGACTTGTACTGCCAAAAGCAGCAGCTACATTTATGTATTATTTATTTTCTTTATTTATTGCACAAATACAGCAATAATCATGTCTAATTATGGGTATCTGATTATTTTTGTAATTAGCTGTTTGGTTTTTTTTTACTGCCTATGCACATGCCCCCACTCTAGTAAAAGTTTATCAGAAGTGTGTTTTCACAGGAAAGTTTTAAAAGGCTTATGAAGGAAAATACATGCAGTTCACTTAACATAAAGGGCCTGATCTTAGCACCAAAGCCAGTTTTATGAAGGGAGCGTGTCCAGGTCAGACTGTACTTTACTGTTGAACACCGGTGTGGAACGGTACAGGTACATATATAGTGATGGCATCTGAGCCAATCTGTGACTGCTGTAGCATTTAAAAGCACTGCCAGTGTGGGTAATGTCTGTAAGAGTGGTGTGGGGAAAAGTGATATGTGGGTACAATAAAAGTAGCTCCGGAGCCCCACAATGCAAATATGCACTAGTCAAGCTGCCAGCACACACGTCAATCTGTTTAGTTTTCTCTGCATTCCTCATTTCATTTGCTTCCCATTACACAGCAGATCTCATGTGGTCCCCACCCCACAGCAGACTCAGTGATCGCTCCTCTTCCCCTGGCTACACCCAGTCCCACCTGTTCCGGCAGTTCACTACCACCTACTCACCTGAAGTACGAACAGAGCCGTCGCTCGTCACATTACACACAGAGTGTAGGGCCCCAAGAGCCTGCAGGGGCACCACTGCCCAGTCGATCGCACTTTAACGACCCCCTTCCCCCCTGACACATTACAACACATTTTCACAGCTGAACTAAATAAGCGTGTCTATTATATTGTGTGAAACTATTTTAAAGTTATATACAAATATATCCTGACCATTTTTTTTTTTACCATTACCAGATATAGTTTCATAGATCTAAGATGATGACATCTATAGGTGACAGTGCGTAAGTATTGGCTGACAATCTTTAGATCCTGTCTCTATAGACACCTTAGTTACTGCTGTTGTACTGGATTTGTTTACAATGTGTGCTGCTCCACCCTGACCTGACCTTAACACATTGGTCCCAAAAGATCTTTTGCACCAAACCAGCCCACTTTTACAGGAGCTCTCCACCTTTACAGCTGAGAGGAGCTCTACAGTCATTGGATCAGAGAGGGCTGTTAAGACACAGATCCGATGACACGGGGCCCTCATTAAACACATGTATTGACATTCATGGAACATGGAGTTACACCAGAGACACCACTGGACTCTGACTCTACCTGGTACATGAGGTCAGAATCCAGCATCTTGTGTATTCTGAGGACATCTGAAAGGCTAGTAAAATGGCTCCTTATAAAACTCCCCACTGGCTTATTTCTATTGATTTTTTAATTATTTTGATTTGTTAAAGTGAATGAACGCCTAAAGCTGCAGATGATGTTTGTACAGTGTGTTAATGAGCTAAGTATTCAAGAATTGTTTTAGCAGTGATTTGAATCAATGTTAAACAAATAATAGTCACACTCTATTGCTCCCGTGCCTGAGGATACAGCAGTTTGCACCGATCATAACTGGGATAGTTTCTTGGACATTGTGATTGTTTGTGGAAGCTCTGGGTTAAAAAGTTCAATTTGAATCTACTCGCTCCTTTCATTAATTTTTGTTCAACTAAAATATGAGGGCTTTTTTTTTTCTCAGCAAAACTATCTACTTTTTAGTCATTAGTTTTTAGTTGGTTAGTTTGTCTTTTTAATTAAAAAAAACATTTCAGTCTCTGTGACTGTGAACCATTGAGCCACTGTTGGCTGGTGTGAAAAGTACTCACTATTTTCTCCAACCTAGCATACAAGTCATACTTTCTGTGTATACTTTTACTTTTTTGTTCATAAGAATTACATCAACCCACCAGTAGTATCCTAATCCTCTGCAGTGCTGGGACGTGCTGGGAGACATCCGTTTTGGTCATGAGAAAGTAGAGGTCAGAACCCTGCCTCCTCTGTATTCTCAGCTCCACACTCTCCTTATGAAACCCTCGGAAATTACAGCACATAAACTCACCATCTTTTATTCCTACTGCAAAAGGGGGCTAGTGCAATCTATTCTTTCTGTCTGGCCTTTCTCCGGCTGATTACAGAAGGTGATGCATGGCATTATCCACAGGAAACTCTGATTAATACAGAGCGCTCGCCAGAACTCAGACTCAGATTCATAGAGCCCTCAAGTTACCCAGCAGCTGCTATTCTCATATGCATGCACGCGCTATTTCCCTGTCCTATCTCCTCTGCTCTCAGCTATGTTCTCCATTTTAACCTGCACAGACGCTCTCATACACCCATTTATACAGTCAGGAACTCTGTATTTATTCTGGGGTTTTGGTCATTGAATGTCAAACAGTGGAAAGCTTCTATCAACAGTTGAAAAAGTTTCAAAGGCAGTCATCTGGATAGTGTTTTTGAAATCAACACATTTCGCCTGCCATCTGCAAGTTATAGGCACATAGGCTCTATAGGGCAGGGCTATCGCTCAGGGCAGTATACAGTTCTGGCTTCTCAGACCAGTACCTTCAGATTGGATGCCTTCTTGATGGCAAATGAAAACGGTCCACTGTCCACACTGTCCTGTACCTTCTCTCACATAAATGCACACACAATTCAGATCTTTCTCTTGTTAATGATCCATCATTCAGCACAAACCGATGGAGGTTTCTCACGGCAAGATACCCTTCAAAAAGCAGAAAGGCCTTCAAGTATTTTTTACTGTGCATCACTGTATGCACAGGGTCTGACTGCTTTCAGCAACTGTGATGCATTTGAAGGAATATTAAATGATGAATTTAGTTTGACAGGGTGTAGATGTGCAATGCGTTTTTAGGCCCGAGCCCCGACAGG
>JACN01005390.1:5000-13850 GCA_000787155.1 Scartelaos histophorus
GGCCTTCGCGATCACATGAGCTGCACAACAGACAATAAAACAGGGATTATTACTGGATAGTTAATTGTTTCCTCATCACAAACAGACGTCGAGTTGTGTTTGGTTTTATTCACGCACGTTTAGGTATTTTGTAGCTATAAAACCACCTGTAGCTGAATAAATGTAAAGTAGAGCTGTTTCATGTCACACTGTGAACAGGCAGAGCAAGCAGGACTAAACCAGGACTAAACCAGGACTAACCAGGACGTTTAACACACAAAGCCTGTAGATTTAGGCTCAGTTCTTCTCTCAAAGCTCAAAATACTCCACCTTGTGATGTGGTAATACAGGAAGTGTCCACTGTATTTCTAAACTCCACACAACCTTTTTTTTTTTTTTACATATTTATCCCAAGATTGGTTTTGTTGGACACAGCTACAGTCACACAGTCCAGATAATTTGCCTTGTGGCTGAATAAAATCTGTTTAAACTCTGACTAAACCTTCGTAACAGATGCAGTGAAATGACTCACGTGGGATGAGTTTGTCAGGTCCATTTCTGTTGCTGATCTCGGTGAATTCTCGGAGGATTTTTGCAGCTTTTTTAGCCTCTGATTTTAGGTTGGAAGGTATGGGGTTGGCCACTGCAAAACAAGGCAAAATACATCATTTAAAGTGCATGAAAATGGGAAACTTGTATCCTTCATGGAGAAGTTATAACACACATCACTTCAATAGCCTAATGAATGAATAAAAGTGTTTTAAAATTGTTTTTTTTTGCCTTTAATTGAATGTCCATGGCAGGTTGGACAACTCATTTAACTATCTGAAATCTCTGAAATCTTTCACGGTTCTGGTATTAAACCTTTCTGTCTTCATGGAGAATAAATCAGACCAAGTAACAGGTCAGATCAGTGGAGAGGCGACCCCGCTCACAGCTTGTTTTTAGCTTTAAATCCACCTGTAATTGAATAGACGTAAATTAGAGCTGTTTAATGTCACACTGTGGAACATTCCAGGCAGAGCAATGACGTATCCATAGAAACAAGCAGGTGATGGACCCTCAACCAAAAAGTTACACCAAGAAGTGAGCATTTTTTCCTCAGTTTGCATTTTTTCTCAGGTTTATAATTTTACTTCCTTTACTATGGAACTGTCTAAACTAGAGCTCTCTGCTTCCTGCTTTTACTTCCTGCCTTCTTTTCTTCATAATTTGCTTCTTGAGCTGTGTAAAATTATAATACAGATTCACGACACTTATTATCCCACCAAATAAAGTAGAAAATAGAGAATCATCAAATCCTGTCATATGCACTTTAATTTAGTTCCCATGACACTTCATATTTTACACACATATTTTATGTATTTTGGGTTTTTTTTCTTCATAATTGCGTTAAATTATACTTATCCTTATATAGCTATACTTTTCTGAAACTGTACATGTGAATTTCATGTTTCGCTGCTTCATTGTGAAAATATTTGGAACCAGTCTGTCAGGTTGGAGCAGCGTGAAAAGTTCTTGTATGAAATCACTAAATGTTGGCCTGCTCATATGTTACAGCTAAACAGGCCTAATGTTTTTTCTTTTGACAATATTACAGTCAAGATATTTTAAAAGTAAACGGATTGTATAGTAAATAATCGTTTTAATACGCGATTAGTTACAGGAACAACGAATACGAAAAGATAACATATGAACTTCATCAATGACCTTATCTTGATAAAGAAGGAGTAAAACTTGTACTTTCGCTTTTGAGTTGTGCACCGATCGCCTCTTTAAGCTCTTTTTCACTCTCTAAATAACAGTAAATCCTTTAAAGAACATATAATTCCACTTACTCGTGTTTTCGTCCCTCTGTTCCGCTGTTTACCTGCGCACAGGTGTTTCCAGCGCTGTCTGGTCACTTCCGCGTCACGTCACCTAAAAGCAGCCCTCCGTACGCCTACGTACGCTTTTGTTTATTAAATCGCAGTTAAAATAATGCCTGAATTATATTTCTACACAACAATTACTATTAAAAAATAATTAACATAATGAAAGTAAATGTAGACTAAGTGAAATATATATATTTTTTTTAAATTTATATTTCCACGACACCTGACCGATACGCATACGTGATGACGTGAAACAAAAAATAATAAACAGTTGAGGCGTTGCCATAGCGACGAACAAGAAACTCAAGCTAAACTTTTTAAAGTTTTTAGAGCTGTGAACGTAGTTTATTATATAATAAATCAAATTATATGTGAACCTGAGACTGGGAGTTCTCCTAAGCTATAATATATAAAACATACATAAACCATTTTAAACCACACAATACACACTAAAAACACACATTGTTAAAACTCTTCCTTCAAATATCCATATAGTCCATATAGTCCATATAAATAACTGCTTGATTCTTCACTTATCGGGGTCTGAATGTAATAATGTAATGACACTGAAAACATGGCTCAAAGGTGCATTGTGTAACATTTTTCGGGTGGCCGGTCTGCCAAAAGCTTGTCTCCATGGAGATGTTATTGGTTTTGTCTGGAATGTTTCACAGTATGGAGTTAAACCTTTCTAGCTCCATGGAGACCAAACCAGACCAAGTTACAGGTCAGATCAATGGAGAGGCGACCCCGCTCACATTCAGAATGTTTTTATAGGTATTTTGTAGCTATAAAACCACCTGTAACTGAAATGTAAAGTAGAGCTGTTTCATGTCACACTGTGAACAGGCAGAGCAAGCAGGACTAAACCAGGACTAAACCAGGACTAAACCGAGACTAAACCTGGACAGAACCATAACTAAACGGATAAAAAATGTAAAGAATTTTGGGATGTTGCGATATGACCAGTGTCCACACGAGGGCGCCGTTGCTCCATGTATCTGGACTTTTGTTTCAGTCACGTTGAAAAATGCTGAAATATTTATCATGTGAATTGGATTTCAGTCTTTTGTGCACGTCAGATACTAAAGGACATGTTTACGCACATCTAAAGCAAACAAAAACAGCTTAATTTCACTCAGCGGGGCACTTTTTTTTTCATCAAAGTTCCTGCGTCGACCCGAACCTGCAGAATGACGCGCCGCAGATCGGGAGGGCTCAAGTTTGTGCGGAGAGTCGCCTCAAGTTAGGACATTATTAACAGGTAATATCATTTTAGTTTAAGTTTAAAAACCAAAACAAGATTTAACAATTCTCTATAGCTAAAAATCTATTGTTTTAGCATAATTATTCCCAGTGGAGTTAACGCTATAAGCTAGTGTAGAAAGTTAACACTAGCTAGCTTAATTGGACCGTTATGCGCTACCTGATCCGTCACTAACTTGCCTAATGTTTTATTAACTAATTTGCTTCGGCTGTTTACACACGTTAAATTTAAGATAGAATAAGATAGTTAATAGAATTAGATGATTTTAGCAAAGCTTAATGTAATAAATGTGCAGAAAATGTGTTAATGTTCGTATTACAGGTTCTAATTATCCTCGGTTTGTGGTGGCTGGTAATGATAAAATTGCCCATTCATGACTAATAGAAGTTAGTATAGTCACATTTTCTTTGTGTTTTGGTCATTTTCAAGCATCTTTTTCTGTATTTTACCTAAACAAATGACAATTTTATGCTTCTCTTTACTGTTGGCATGTATTAAATTGGTCAAAAATAGGGACACTTGGGATATTTCTTGTATAAAACTGGGACAAATCACTAGTTTTGGATAAATCTGCTGGGACAAAGGACACAGGGCTCAAAACTGGGACTGTCCTGGGTAAATAGGAACGTCTGGTCATGCTAAGAATAAAACCTGTAGTAAATTTTAGTTATTAGTTTTATACCAGTGAAGAAAAGTTGAAAATCACAGGAAGTCAAGAGTTCTGAATGGTATTGAATTTTCACTCAAGAAACATTTTTTTTCTGATACTCTAAACATGATTTCAAATAAAGGTGTTTTCTTATCATTTTATTTGTCAAATTATAATCTTTGTGACATTAGAAGGGGACAGTGTAACGGGGACAGTCCAAATTTTGAGCCCTGTGTCCCCTGTCCCAGCAGATTTACCCAAAACCACTGATTTGTCTCAGTCTTATTCAAGAAATGTCCCAGGTGTCCCTATTTTTGACCAATTTAATACCTGCCAACAGTAAAGAGAGGCTTACATTGTCATTTGTTTAGGTAAAATACAGAAAAGCAGCTTAAAAATGACCAAAACACAAAGAAAATGTGACTACAATGACTCACATGTCAGTCATGCATGGTCTCTGCATAACAATTTTCCATAATTACGCACTCATTTCACAATTTTATTATTACCAACCACCAAAAAAAGCTCCCTAGTGTGATGTCATTATTTCCAACCAGGAAGTAAAAAATGTATACCTAAAAAACGTAAACTTTTTAGTAAAATCACAAATCATTTTGTTAACCGTGTTTTAGTGAAATGAGTCATCATCTCACCTGTTGTAGTTCCAAGCAAGTCAGCTCTTTCTGGACAGATTGTGTTAAAATAAAGCTCAGATTAAAGCCTAACAGCTCCAGACAGAGCAGTGTACAAAGTTAGCATCATACCCGCAGGGAATGCTGATGAGCTGCGTATATCAATTTATTTGTTAATTCATTCATTATTTTATATTCTTGCACATTTTACAAGTGTTTTTCACACACATTTTGGTGCCCTCTGTCTCTCCAGGGTGATGTGTTGTTAATGGGCGTGTGAGCGCTGGAGGTGGTGGAGCTCCAGGGGGCATGACGGCGCAGAGCAGCCCAGGACGGAGCAGCCCGGTCGCGGAAGAGCAGCTGGTGGAGGTCCTGCTCAGAGGCAAAGCTCCGTGGGGCTTCACTCTGAGAGGAGGGACCGAGCACAAGGAGCCACTGGTCATCACCAAGGTCTGAAGAGGGAGTAGATAAAGGTGCACCGTGCCATCAACATTCTCTGGGGTTGTAATGCTAACTGTAGGCCCTGCTCTGTCTCAAGCTCTGTTAATTTAATCTGAGCTTTGTTTTAACACAATCAGACCAGAAAGAAAGTTAGTCACCCTCACCATTTTTTTGGAAATCAAACTCAAAACTATAAACAGGATCTTGTACTGATCACAAGCTTCTGAAAAAGTGTTAGTACCTTTAAACCAGAGCTCAACCAGATCTTAACCAGGACTGCACAGACACCAAGCCCATGTACACTTATTTCTTTCTTGTTTCTTTTTTGTGAGGTGGAGGAGGGCAGTTGTGCGGCGGCTGTGTGTCTGCAGGTGGGAGATGAACTGGTGGGAGTGAACTCAGTGATTCTGTGCGGGTCCAGACAGGAGGCCATCTCTCTGGTCAAGGGCTCTCACAAGAGTCTGTCCTTGGTCCTAAGAAGGTAAGAACTGTTCAGCCAAACTCAAACATGAACAATCCTTACATTTTTCCTTTATTTGTATTTTTTATATATAATTTTAATCATTTGAGAATCCATGTATTAATTAGTTTGTCTTTTCTTCTGGGTGCATTTCAGATCTGAACTTTTTGAGCAGAATCTCTTATTTATACATAAATCGCAAATGCTTGTTAGAGAATTCATATTTATACTTATATTTTCTCCAAATTGTTCAGTCTTAGTAGCAGGATAATTACAGAGACAGAGGGTACATCAAACATAGGAAATCTAATGAGATAAACGTAAAGCCTCCAGTGCAGAGTCTTATCTGAGTGAGCTGTTATCAGACCCTCAGAGGGCCCCTCGCTCTCAGCCTCTAACAAAAGCCGCCTTTGTGCCTTTGAGCCAAGTGTTAGTACAGCACAGATAAACCAGACAGCAGCCTGGACACATGCACCAGCTACTGTCACATCACAAGAGGCTATAACATACAACCTGAGTCTGGGGGGGGGACTCTTTTATTTGGTACTACTGATACTTCACTCTGGGGGTGTTCTACATGTGGGTGTGTTGGTGGGAAGTACATCAGCTGCCATGGAGACACACAGCACACAAATAATCACATATTTAGGAATGTGATCAGTCTGGGCATTCATGGTCCTGTTTAATAGTTTGAGTTTCAATAAAAAGGTGAGAGTGACTAGGGCTGAGTATCATTAAGTTGCCAATACGATACATACCTCAACACATAGGCCTCAGTGCGGTAAATATCTGGATGCAGTGAGCTTTTGATTCAGTATGATTCGATTTCAGATCAATTCAGTACAGTTCAATAAAATAATGGCTAAATCAAATCTTTTAAATCTTTTAATCTTTTAAATCACTGCATACTGAATTGGTAACACGTACAGTTTAATCATCAAAACAGTGAATATGTCAAATGTGTTGCATAAACAAGTTTTCTTCCTCTAATTAAGCAACAAAAATATAACTGTACCAAAATAATTTTGTAAAATAAACCAAAAAATACTCTTGGTGATCGGCATCCCACGATATCGATACTGTATCATCCCATTATCCAGTACCATATATCGATAGTGACTAACTGTCGGCTAATCCTAGCTAGCTTGTGACTAATTTTACTTGTGAGAGACTTGGTTAACAGCACAAATCTGCTGCTGAAGTCATCAACATTCCTTGGGGGTGTGTGACGCTCACTGTAAGCACTGTAAGCACAATCTGACCATAAAGAACTGACTAAGTTGGAACTACAACAGGTGAGCTGATTTGTGCTGTTAAACAAGTCTCTTATACATCAAATTTGTCAGTTTTTCAGTCACTCTCACCTTTTTGTTGAAAATCTCCTAAACAGGAACATGAACGCTCGGACTGATCACAGCCTCCTGAAAATGTGCTCTTTAAATCCATTTTGTATTTTTTTTTTCTCAAGTTTTTAGACTGTATTTAAACATTTTTGGCTATTTTTGCTAATAATGCGTGCGTTGTGTCACCGTGGCAACCACTGAAAGTTATGGATGAAATGGAGATACATGTAGAACACCTCCCAGCGTGATGTCACTGCAAAGTACCAACATCTAAGCTCTCTCTCTGTCCTCCATCTTTGTTTGTAGTCCCTTCGTTTGTAGTCCATAGCTCACTCCACTCCTTTACTACTGTTACTACGACGATCTGGACCGGGCTGCACTTGTCCCTTTGCAGCAAATGGCAACACGGACTTAAACTCTGAATCCAATTACAAGCTTCACAAGTACGTGCCCAGCTTTACCGCCGTCCTCCACTCCACAGGGGGGAGCCACGATCTTTAAACCACTCCTTCTCCTTTAATTACTCAAATCTGTTCACGTTCTACCTTATAATATCGCTTTGCACACGTCCAGCTTTGCAGTAGAATGAGACTAAATCATTTCGAAGCATTGTTTTTGAGTTTTTATGGTGTTAAAGTCTGGTTTTCCCCCTCTGAAAAGCCAAAGTGGTATGCTCCATGTTGCCTAGGTGAGTTGACAGTGCTTAGTGGGATATCAGTAGGGTCCATTGTTTCCAAAAGCTTTTAGTGGTAGCTCCAGGCTCTTTTTCCATCTTCCTCTCCTTCTTTTGGACATGTTTGGATTCAGAACATAACTTTTTATTCTCAGGTACGTCCACGTTCACTTTTATGGCTTTTACTAGATCACAGAATGGATGTACTTCATGTTCAAGAGTGAGTTAGAGGTTTGTAATTATGATCTAAAATCTAAATTGACAATGATTTGAAGTTGGATTATAAAACAGGAAAACGTCTCTAGTTTTTGTTGTAATTAAATATATAAAGCATATTTTGAATCACCCCCAATGACGTGAGGTTATAGGTTTTATTATAGATTTAAAATTGTAGTAGTAATATTGGGTTGTCAGGTAAAGATTTTTTGTGGACTTCATTTAAACATGTTCTGTTTTTTTTGCTAACTTTTGCAATTACGGTGTTGTAGACTTAAGACATGACTGACTTGTTTTGTTATTGTTACAGCTTAAATTGCATTATCCAGGTCACAGTATATTAGTTACCTCTGATGTCAAGGTGAAGCAACATATTATAATACAGACTTATAAAACTATGAAAACTAGATCTTTGTTACAAACTGTACCTGCTGTACTGGGCTTGTGGTAAAAGATTAAGGATATTGTGATTTGAAGAGATTTGAAGAGGTAATAACTAGAAATAAGTTAAAAGTTTTTGTTTTTAGTTCAAGAAGTTTGCTTTTCCCTCTTGAGAACCGTAATGTTTAAATGTTCTGATATTAAAACTCACAATAATGCCAAGCCAACATGAAGAAATTAGTCTTAACAATTTTGCATTAATATGACTTTGTGGTGTGGTCAGATATAGTGGATAATTCAGTTATTTCTATATGGGATACTGAGTCTTTTATTACACAAAACCGATTCTTGTGAACTTTTAGCCATGTTATAATGTTATTAACAGACCTGGAGTTGTGTTTTGTTTCATTCACACATATTTGAGTAACACATTTTTATTAGTCTGTCTGCATCTCCAAAGCTCAAAATGCTCTGCTCCACCTTGTGACTTCCTGTATGACTACATGACATCATAAGGTGGGACAGAGGTTTCGGTTTGAGAGAAGAGCTCAGCCTAAATATGCAGGGTTTGTGTGTTAAACGTGTATGAATGAAACAAAAAAAACACAACTCCAGGTCTGTTTGTGATGAGGAAACAGCTTTATAATAGGAGAGGAGAGAGAGGGGTGGGAGAGGAGGGAGGAGTGGCAGAGGAGTGGGAATAGCTTTTGGGAGTTCACGTTAATCCAGGAGCTGTGATGACGCCTGCAGTTTCCTTTGTCTCCTCTGATTTGAGTTCACTGTCTGACCCACAGCGTCTGGACTCCTACACAGAAAAGAATGAATGAATCAGCTACAAACATGAACGGCCCCCCGGGTTAGGTGCAGACAGGAGCGAGGTGCCCGGGGTGAAAGGTCAACTGGCAGGCAGGTGCACTGTGATAAAGAAAGTATAA
>JACN01010834.1:0-10363 GCA_000787155.1 Scartelaos histophorus
GAATTTTGATCAACAGAAACAATTAAAACGGTTATTTGTCTAATTTTGATAGGAAAATACTTTTAATTTCCAGCCCAGTTTTAACATGTAGTAGAGTAGAAAGTACATATACATGCTCTCAAATATATGGAAATAAATGTTGGGAAGTAAAGTGATGCAAAAATACCTCAAATTTATACTCAAGGACAGTACTTTACTACTTTTACTTCGTCATTGCACCTGATTGACATACACCAGCAGAAGCAAGGTCAAGCATCACAGCTGTTTACACCCTTTGCATATATTTTGATCTGAATCCCGGCTTCCATTTTTAGACATCACTGTTCTCCGGCGAAAAAAAAAAAAACACAGAGGTGCGACAAAGGTGCGAATCCAAAGTTATGCTACGAGAGACGGTGTTGAGGTGCCCCAACAGAACTTAAATCTGAAGTAAAATGTCAACTGCTTTTCCGACGGTGGAGAGAGAGAAAGCGAACGGGGGGGGAATTTGCATAGTTTGCTTGACAGGCTCGCACCTCTCTCAGCAGAACAGATCAGCCGAGTGGAGCAAATGGGGAGATTCAAGCCACCTCAGTCCGCCTCCGTCGCTCCCAATCTAGGTCAGAAAAACACGTCAACGCTAACCACGCCGCGGTGACAATATTTTATTAGTTACGGCATCCTTTCCTCTGCTTTGTGTTTGGGGAATTGAAAGCCGAATGCCTTTTTTAGTTAGAACGCTGAAGCTAGATTAAAAAAGGTCCTATATTACGTAAAATTGAGCTTTGAAGGTGTTGTGTAACTTTTCTGGTGCAGCGTATTAAGCCTTTCTATCATCACGGAAACCAAACTAGACCGAATTACAGGTCATATCTGTGTAGAGGCAACCTAGTTTGGTCAGAATAGATATTTTTGAGCTATAAAACTACCTGCAGTTGATTCTTTAAGTCATGTTAGAACGTCCTTATCTTCTCAAAAACTAATGGTGGGCATAGATTAATTTTTAATCTAGATTAATCTAATTGATATTTTGTAGATTAATCTAGATTAACTCTTTGACGTCATCCATAGTGTTCAGTGTTCATATTTTTTATGTCGTCCGATAAGAGTCCCACATTATCGCATTATATTATTTTGTTGTTCGTCTACATCTGCAAAGCTCAAAATGCTCCGTTCCACCTCATGATGTCAAGTTTAACAGCTAATTTTTTAAGTTTATCAGTGGATATTGTCAATTTGCGGGCTGAAATCATCCAGATCATTTTCAGTTTGAGATTAAAACTCATCCTAAATACGCAGGGTTTGTGTTTTAAACGTGCACGAATGAAACAAAACACATTATTAAAAAAGAAAAGTGTAATTTGATGACTTAGATTTGATGATTTCAAGTGAATAAACAGAAAGCACAGTCAAAAATTAATTAAAAATGCATAAATCAATCTTGTAAATTACTCATCGATGTAGTGACAGTGTTTCATTAGTTACAGCATCTTTTCCACTACATTGTGTCTGGGAAATTGGAAGCCGAACGAGATAGTTACAGTGTTGAAACTACTTTAATGTTTTGCGATGATTTAAGAGGTCATTTGAATAAACAGAAGGCGCAGTACAAAAAAGAAAAAAAAGAAAAAAAAAAAATCTGGCTTCTAAATGACTTTCAGCAACCAGTTCAATTTGGTTCAAGAGTAACGACGCGTCTGTTTTCGTAAATTGCTCTCGATCTTTAAATATTCGCTACGCAACGTTTTCAATTAAACACATCTATTTTGCGTTTATTCGAATACGACATTTATTCATGTTCAAAAAAAAAATCTCGAGTTTAATGTCATACTGCAGAAGATAGCCGACAAACACTGACAATGATGCAGTATTTAATATCGGTGCAGACAGGGCAGTAGACAGAATGGTGGACAAAGGGGTCTTTTGTCCCAGGCCCCAGGGTTTCAGGGGGCCCAGACTTGAACCCTTTTCCAATTAGTTTTAATAGAAGACAATTTACGAGCTGATTTTGTCCTAGAATGAGATGTTCAGCAGTTATTTGAAGGAAAACCACCCATCACGACCACATCCTACAGAAGAACCATTGAGAGCGTCTTCATTCACCAGGCTGTTAGGAGGCTGAACTCTCCCTTCATGTACCCACTAAACTCTGAACAACTTTGAACTTTTCTTTCACTTTATTATTTAGTTTAGCTTTGATTGAGAGTGAGAAACATATTTTTTTTCGTAAGTGAATATGAAAAATGTGTCAATAAACGTTTTGAAGCATTATTTTAACGACATTTTAAGGAAATAAGTGCAATAATATCTGTTTTTATCAGGTAGACAGATACTTAAAGTAAAAGTATCAATTTTGGAATCAAGACTGAAAAAGCTGGACATGTGACAGGGAGCATTAAATTAACTGCATTTTAAGGAAATAAGTGCAATGATAGCCGTTTTTTTTATCAGGTTGACAGATACTTAAAGTAAAAGCATAGATATCAGAATAAAGACTGAAAAAGCTGGACATGTGACAGAGCCTCTAATAGAAGAAGTTGCTTTGTGGTAAAATGTTTAGTAGCCATGTCTGAATCAATTGCAATTTTTGTAACAGTAAAAAGTCTGGAAAAAGCAGATGTTTCCTTAGTCTAGGAAGAGCATATGACGTGATAACTGGTAACATTTTTATAGAGAGTTTTTCCACTTTCAAACCACTCGCCCATTCACACACACATTCATATACCAGTGTAAGACGGTGAGTTAAGTGTCTTGCCCAAGGACACAACGACAATAGTCATCATTATTCATATACAATTCAATTCCATTTATTTTTGTATAGCCCAAAATCATAACAACAGTTATCTCGGCGGGCTTCACAAAATTGTTAATTTAGCAAACAGAGATGTCAGAGAATAAGAAAACAGTCATAATTCAAAAATGCAGAATGTCCAACAACAAGCAGGCAAATGGACGATTGTCCCAGCATCTCCTGTCCTTAGACCCTCCTTCTTCGGCAAAAAAAAACCCAAACTCCAGGAAAAACTCCCAAAAAAAAAACCCAGTGGGAAAAAAAAAACCAGAAACCTCGAGGAGAACCACAGGATGATTTCAGCCCCAAGGGAGAGACACTCAATGGCAACGCCTGTACCGATTCAAAGTCTTAATAAATAACAGCTATTTCCTTAGTCTAGAAAGGGCATCTGACACAAAGCATCTGCCAAATCTTCACATGAATCACTACATGGTCGGCGTTAGTCATTTATGTCTATTCTCATGCCGTCCCAGACCACATTACTAACATTTCCCCTCTACAGTCACACATTAAAGTCGACGAGTATCAGTTGAATCTGTTTGATGAGTAAAATCTTCAAATATAAAACTATGACATAAGTTTTACCGCAGCGCCTTGGTATTTCCTGTGAACACTGCGCTCCCATTCACTCCAGAGGCTCTTTGATAGTCGTTCCCTACAGACGCATGACCTCATTGGAGAGTTCCCCCTCCCCAAATCGATGCACATCAAAACCGAGACTATGATCCTTAGATAATAGTGTACAGACCCCCAAACCCCGAGACACATCCTCCCTTTGTATCGCCCGCACTCGTTCGCTGCGTGTCGGGGGGGGCGGGTTATCTGCAGAATGGCCCCGTGAAATGAAAAGTACCATCAAAGCCGTCGGAAAAGCTTTGCTAACTTAGAAGAAGGAGTGGTGCCGTTTTAGCATCTCTTACAGTTGAAATACGCAAGAATGGATTTTGGGCGTTGGGCTTTGCATCATCTTCATCAACTTTTAGCGGTTTTTATACGCTAGGGATGCGAAGATACCGATACTGGAATCAGACGACGGCGTGTTGGATCGAATATCGGCTCCAAATGATTCGATTCTGCTGATACTGTGCTCTATAATTTACTGTTCGTAGTTTGACGTTTGAACTTTTAATCCAAAGCAACTCCAAGCAACATAATGTATTTTGTCATATAATATTTTGTGGTTTTGGGAACGTAAAGACCATTTTTTTTTTCCATTGGTATCAGCAGGTATTTAAAGTACTAGTATCAGTATTGGAACTGAAAAATATGGATTGGTGTATTCCTAATTTACACTAGTGCAAGCTTCATCACCAAGTGTTCATATTATAATATTATAAATGCTTCTATTAATTCGTTTCAACTTCTTGTTCATAGTTGACTTTATATTTTATCATATTTTAAAATTGTGTTACAAGATTCAGTTTCACTCTTAGTATCTTCTCCATTCAAACAGATAAGACAGTGACTTGAAACCCTGTCAGAACCAATGAAGCTACTTTGATTAGTAGCGTAAACATTAATTCTTAACCATTTTTTGCCCAGTGGACAGAATTCCACTTTCTATTAACATTTGAGAATGTTATACAGCTCGTGTGACCTATGGAGTGTTATATTGCTTTCCCATTATTGCGTTGTTACTGCTGCTAAATCTAAGTTCGTATGCATTTATTCTTTCTCTTCTTCAAATACTGCAAACTCTTATTGCGACTTTACCACCACAGCAGGAGAAACACCAGCCACCTCAACATCTCCGTCTTCTGAGACTCCAGAAATTCTTGGCATTTCGTCAGGAAGCTAAAAAAATTAACAACATTTTCAAGCGTAACGACTAACAAATTGGAACCTGGAAGCATCAACGCAAAGTAAAATAAAAACTAGATATGTTTTTGGTTCAATGTTGGATTTACATTTGCTTTGTCTTGTTTAACTTTTCTGGTGGAGAATCCATCAAACGCTTTTCTCCATGAATGTGTTATCGCATTGTCTGGAATGTTTCGCAGTATGGCATTAAACCTTTCTGTCGTCAGGGAGACCAAACCATGCAAAGTTACAGGTCAGATCTGTCAGAATGCTGTTTATCTCGGTATTTTTGTGCTATAAAACTGCTCATAATTGAATAAATGCGAGGCAGAGCTGTTTAATGTCACGCTCGTAATTGAATAAATGTGAGGCAGAGCTGTTTAATGTCATACTGTGGAAGATTCAAGGCAAAGGAATGACGTATCCATGGAAACAGGAAGCAGGTGACGGACCCAAAAAGTTACAGAATGCACCTTTAAATGTTTTTTCAACTTAGCAGCTCAGGTGAATAGGAAAAAACTGTTTAAAAGTTGCAGCAGAACGTTAGGTCCCATACCCGGACGAAATGCCCAGCTTTTAAGGAGCTCCCCATCTTCTCCTCCTCATACCAATCATCATTTTTTTTCATAGCATTTCAATATCTTCCCAAAAGTACCAAAGTTTATTCATTTAAAACATAATTAGTTGCACTTTCCTGTGTGTCTATAAGCCTCTAAGTTACTCTCGGTTGAAATTGTTCTGTCATTTCCATCCACAAGTGACCTTATCCGTAATTAGCATCACTTTGCATTTGTGTCAGCTTTATTATTCACTTTGCTACAACATGTTAATAGAGACAGGGGGGTCCCGAGTGGCCACGTACCGAGAGCCCAGCGCCAGTTGTTCTACAAGGTCATCACTGCATCTGCGTGTACGCTGACAACCTGACATAAGTTATTCAAGAATTAGATTATAGTCAAAACACGAGCCCATTATCATCGCAACCATGAACGGCTGCAAAGTTTGTGGCTTAATATGGGCCTGAATCTGTTGCCAATGTGTTTTCCGCCGACAATGAACGGGACGTGTTTTGATGTGAATAAAAAAAAACAAGGTGAAAGCAACAATAATATAAGCGCTTGCCCAAAAATGAGAAGTTTTATGATTAAGACCTTGCAGTTGTGTCATAAAGCAAAACACCTCAACCATCTTGCCTATTCTTAAGCGCTGGAAAAACTCAACTGGCTTGAAACCGGCTAAGAAAATCGTGAATAATGTACATTCCGTGACCATTTAAAACAATAAAATAAATAAATGATAGCGATAAAATTGAATACAAATTAAAAAAACACCAAAGTTCCATTTCATAACCATAAAACTCAAGACAAATCAGGTCAACTTGAAGCGATTTATCCACTTTCCGTCCACACTGTCACTTTTGTTGAAATGTTAAGCCTTTGTGGTAAGTTGTAAAGTGCTACTTCCCGCTGGTGCCACTGCGCTTTCGATTTTAAACTGCAGCCAATGGGGGGTTATCCGTCACTTTCAGCACATGCAAAGTGAAAGCGTTTAAGTCTGGTTAGGATCCTTGACTGGAACCAGGTCCGGGACAGTCCATATGCACTCATAAAGTACGGCGCTGTAAACTTTTCCCTTTTTGAGAAAGCTGAAGAGACAACGCTAACCAGATGGGAGCGACACAGCCAGGTTCACTCTGAATACTCTGCACCGCTGTGAATCTATAGGGCCTCAAGTACAAATGTCAGAGTTAAAAGTGATAAATGCTGTGTCAGAATTCATAAAGCTTGACACTAGATACTACACATGGGGAGGTATTGTGAATGGAAATGAATAAAGGTTTTTACTGTTGGTGTTAGAAGTGATGACAGTAAAATGTGATATTGGGACATTTCACGTATGAAGGGCTGAATGAAAACATCTGCTGTCCAAGGATGAATGAGTTTGTCAAGGCAAAAAAAGTTTAGATCTACTTTAGACCTGGTTTAGACCTGGTTTAGACCTGTGCTAAACCTGGGTTGGACTTGGGTTGGACCTGGGTTGGTCCTGGGTTGGACCTGGGTTGGATCTAGGTTAGACCTGGGTTGGACCTGGTTTAGACCTGGTTTAGATCTGGTTTAGACCAAGATTAGACTTGGTTTGACCTGGTTTGAACCTGGGTTGGACCTGGTTTGGACCTGTGTTGGACCTGAGTTAGACCTGTGTTGGACCTGTGTTGGACCTGGGTTGGACCTGGGTTGGACCTGGGTTGGGACCTGGGTTGGACCTGGTTTGGATCTAGGTTAGACCTGGGTTGAACCTAGGTTATACTTGGGTTAGACCTGGGTTAGACCTGGGTTAGACCTGGGTTAGACTTGAGTTAGACCTGGGTTATACATGGGTTGGACCTGGGTTGGACCTGGGTTAGACCTGGGCTATACTTGGGTTAGACCTGGGTTGGACCTGGGTTGGACCTGGGTTGGACCTGGGTTGGACCTGGGTTAGACCTGGGTTGGACCTGGGTTAGACCTGGGTTAGACCTGGGTTAGACCTGGGTTAGACTTGAGTTAGACCTGGGTTATACATGGGTTGGACCTGGTTTGGATCTAGGTTAGACATGGGTTGAAGCTAGATTATACTTGGGTTAGACCTGGGTTAGACCTGGGTTAGACCTAGGTTGGACCTGGGTTGGACTTGGGTTTGACTCGGGTTGGACTTGGGTTGGAGTTGGGTTGGACCTGGGTTAGACCTGGGTTAGACCTGGGTTATACTTTTGTTGGACCTTGGTTGCACCTGGGTTGGACCTGGGTTAGACCTGGGTTAGAACTGGGTTAAACCTGGGTTAAACCTGGGTTGGACCTGGGTTAGACCTGGGTTGGTGCTGAGTTGGACCGGGGTTAGACCTGGGTTGGATTGGATTTAGACCTGATTTAAATATGGATTGGACTTGGGTTGGAACTGGGTTGGACCCGGGTTGGACCTGATTTAGACCTGGTTTAGACCTGGTTTAGACCTGGTTTAGACCTGGTTTAGACCTGGTTTAGACCTGGTTTAGACCTGGTTTAGACCTGGTTTAGACCTGGTTTAGTTCACGGCTTCTCTTTCAGGTTGGGACACTACAGAATGAAATAAGCAGCAATAATAATTTCAATAAACTGTATGTTTCAACTATGTCAACAATACTTCACATTTAGACCTTTATTATGACCTTTCTACATCTCCAAAGCTCAAAATGCTCTGTTCCACCTTGTGATATCATGAAGTGTTAGTTTTCAAGTCAACAATTACCTTTAACTTTTTGTTTAGTCGAGATTGGAAATTGCAGATCTTCTAGTGAAAGGGTGTGAGCTTTATAAATACAGTGGAGAACTTCCTGTGTTACCACGTGACATCATAAGGTGGAACACAGTGTTTTCTGTTTCTGAGTGTGTGAATGAAACAAAACACAACTCCACAACATTATAACAGATCAGAAAAGAGTGTACTATGACCTCTTTAGTTCACTTTGCATGTTTTTTCACCATTCCTTCATAATTATGCAAAAAAAATGTGCAAAAATACAACCCTGAGGAATTCCGGCTATGCAAACAGAAATGACCTAAACAGTCGCTTACTTGAAAGTGAGGCCTTTAACTTCTCTTGTTGAGTTCGTCAAGAAAAAGTTCAAAGGTCGGGTTTAGATCTGGTTTAAACCAGGATTAGACTTGTTTTAGACCTGGGTTAGACCTGGTTTAGGACCTGGGTTAGGACCTGGGTTAGACTTGGTTTGACCTGGGTTAGACCTGGGTTGGACCTGGCTTGGACTTGGCTTGGACTTGGCTTGGACTTGGCTTGGACTTGGCTTGGACTTGGATTGGACTTGGATTGGACTTGGATTGGACTTGGATTGGACTTGGATTGGACTTGGATTGGACTTGGATTGGACTTAGGTAGGACCTGGTTTGGAACTGGGTTAGACTTGGTTTGGACCTGGTTTGGACCTGGGTTAGACCTGGGTTGGACCTGGGTTGGACCTGGGTTGGACTTGGCTTGGACTTGGCCATGGTTTTTCACCATTCCTTCAAAATTATGCGAAAAATGTGCAAAAATGCAACCCTGAGGAATCCCGGCTATGCAAACAGAAATGACCTAAACAGTCACTCACTTGAAAATGAGGCCTTTAACTTCTCTCGCTGTTAACTTCCAAACCTGTAATTGTACGAAATGAAAGGCCGCGGTGAACCGAGCCGCCCCGAGATCAGCGCAGCATTAGGACCAAAGTACTTATTATGTGTTTACAATGACTCCTCCATTCATTCCCAAAGCGAGTGTCAAGTGGCCGCTGCATAACTATCCCATTCATTCGGTTTGGTGCGAGTTTGTGTCTTTCCAAAATATGAGGGCACACAAAAGCAATAAGTGGTCTGTTTTTCAAGCCCTTATGAAGACAAAGATCTGTTTTTGCAAATCGTTTGGACCATTTTACACAGTTACTGCCAAGCCACCAATTCGCTTATTGCTGTAATAAACGGCAATAGGGTCAAAGCTGCATTTTAAATTTCATTGCAAGATTTTGGGAATAGCAATTTGTACGTTTTAATATTTAAAAAGTTGCACTGTAAAAGCTTTTGTTTTTTGGGGTCCATCACCTGCTGTTTCTATAGAAAGTGTGACATTAAACAGCTTTACTTTACATTTATTCAATTACCGACGGGTTTATAGCTTCAAAATACCAAGAAAAACAGGCGTTCATCTCGTCTCTCCGCAGATCTGACGTGAAACTTGCTTTGGTTTGGTTTCTATTAAAGTAGAAAGGCTTAATAACGCATTGTGAAACATTCCAGACAAAGAAATAAGCTCCATGGAGAAAAGCATTTGAGAAAAATGACACAATTGCACCTTTAACAAAGCAAAGAACTTTGATTTTTCCAACAATGAAACTTCTGAAAATTTCTAACCAAACAAACTAATGTCTTTCTGAATCTGCGTTTTGATTGACAAACTATCTCTTCGGGGCAGTTTTTTTGATGGACTCGTTCACTTTTCATGCGCTATTTTAATAAAACATTTTAATAAAAGATTTACCGGGAAACCACATCCACTGTTTGTGAAAAAGAAAAGTCCAGTGAATGAAAAAGGTGCTTCAAAAACTGCCAACAAAAGGTTTTTTTTTTCTGTCAAGTTAATGTTCAATTTGCAGGTACTTGGAAAGATTACACGTGCAAATGTTTCAGTGAGATTTGAAAATGTTTTGTTTGCTTTTATAAATACACAAATTGCCGGAAATTAATAATACTGGGTTATTGGGACAAATAAAGTTATGTTTTGTGTGGTTTTTTTTTTTATTTTTCCAGGTCTAACAGTGTTTGGTTTTGTTCCAAGTTTATTGCTTTATTAATAGTTTTCAGTAACATCACGTAACTTCTATAATGCATTTCTACGAGCGGAAATGTTCAGCAGTTTCCATGGTGACACAATTAGCAAACACAGACAAAAAAAAAAAGCTAAATAAATACCTCAAAATACAAATATTGTCCCTGTGCGACGTCTTGCGTTTCTACAAATCTGACCAGAACATTTGCGTGTAATGTTCCGCAATACGGCACAGTGAGAATGACGTCGCCATGGAGACCAACAGGTGGCAGACCCTCAGTACCGTATTTTCCGTACTATAAAGTGCACCGGATTATAAGGCGCAGTATCAAATAATATGTCAGTTGTGTCATTGTCCACACATAAGGAGCATCGGATTATAAGGCACAATAAGAGAAACAAAACGCGTGTCGGATAAATGGAACTTTATTCAGGTCATTTACAATAACTCTCAGTTGTAGC
>JACN01125281.1:0-10260 GCA_000787155.1 Scartelaos histophorus
GAGAGAGAGGAAAGAGAAAGAGGAGAGGTGACTGGGGAGAGTGAGGAGGGGAGAAAGGGGAGAGAGAAATGCCCCACTTGTCCGTCACTCTCTGTCCCTGCAGCTGAGGTCAGAGTGAGAGGGTTTAAAAATACCAGAGAGAAAGAGAGACCCCAGAACGATGGAGGGACAGAGGGGGAGAAAGAGAAAAGAGAGAGGGGGAAAAGGGGATTATACAGAGATGAAAGAGAGAAAGAGGAGAGAGGTGGATGGATAGAAGGATAGAGGGACAGGAAGGAAACAGAGAGAGCATTAGAGGACAGTGGTTGCGCTCTGTTTCCTCTGTGTGGTCTGGGAGCCTCACAAGCATCTGTCTCTCTCACCTCAGGTCCCAGGACAGCGCCCCCCACAGGCACAACACAAGAACACACTGAGAGAGGAGGAGCAGAGAGGGAGAGACTGGAGAGGGAGGAGAGACAAAAGAGAGGATGCAGACCGAAGAGGGAAGAGAGAGAGGAAAGAGAAAGAGGAGAGGTGACTGGGGAGAGTGAGGAGGGGAGAAAGGGGAGAGAGAAAGGAGGGAGAGATGGGAAGAAGAGAAATGGGAGAAACTGGAGAGAGAAAGTAGGAGAGAGATGATAGATTGATAGAGAGAGAGGGAAGAGAGAGAGACTGGAGAGAGAGAAGAGAAAGAGAAGAGGGGACTGGGGAGAGTGAGGAGAGGAGAAAGGAGAGAAAGAAGGTAGAGAGAAAGGAGGGCTTGGTGGAGAGAGAGGAGACTAGAGAAAGAGAAGAGGGAGAGCAGGAGAGAGGGAGGAGAGAAAAAAGAGGGGAGAGAGAGGATGGAGAGATAGAGACAGAGTGGGGGAAGAGAGAGAGAAGAGAAAGAGGAGAGGGGAGACTGATGGGAGAGTGAGGAGAGGAGAAAGAGGGGAAAGAAAGGAGAGAGAGAGGGGGAGAAGAGAAAGAAGGGAGAGACAGGAGAGAGAAAAGAGGAAAGAGAGAATAGATAGAGAGGAGAGAGAGATGGAGACAGTAGGGGGAGAAGAGGGAGGATAGAGAATACATAGAGAGACACTGAGAGAACAGGGAGAGTTGGAAAGAGGAAAGAGAGAAAAAAGAGGGGAAAGAAAGGGGATGGAGAGATAAAGACAGGGGGGAAGAGAAGGAGAAGAGAAAGAGGAGAGAGAAAGGAGGGAAAATTGAGAGATGGGAGAAGAGAAAGAAGGGAGAGGCAGGAAAGAGGAAATAGAGGATAGATGGATGGATGGATGGATGGATGGATGGATGGATGGATAGATAGATAGATAGATAGATAGATAGATAGATAGATAGATAGATAGATAGATAGATAGATAGATAGATAGATAGATAGATAGATAGATAGATAGATAGATAGATAGATAGATAGATAGATAGATAGATAGATAGATAGATAGATAGATAGATAGATAGAGCAGGAGGGAGAGATGGAGATAATAGAGATGTGAGACAGAGTATTTTATTGACTATAACACTACAGCACTGCAGAGTAAAACACTGCTCTGTAGCCTGGCAGGACCAGACTGAAACCTGTGTGTGTTTTATCCAGAGGGATGTCAGTCTGGTCTCCACTCCCTCCACTGCGGTTCATCTAGGACTGTGCAAAAATATCGAAATATCAGTATATGGTATTGTCTAATGTGATGAGACAGTATCTGTATCATCGACTGCTGTATCAATATATCACCAAGAATATTTTTTGGTATATTTGACTAAATTATTTTGTTAGCGTTGCAGTTTTGTTGCTTGTTCAGAGGAAGGAAACTCATTTAGGCGACACATTTGACATATTCACTGTTTAATTAAAATGGGACTGTTTCATATGAACTTTTGCACAACATTTAGTATCACAGCCATAATTTAGCCATTATTTTATTGAACTGTATTGAATCTATTTGAAATATATCGAATCGAATCAAAACTGCACTCTATCGATAAATGTACTGTATCGTGGCCTACGTATCAAAGTATGTATTTTATCTGCAACTTCTTAATGATACTCAGCCCTAGTGTCAACCACAGACAGTATGAAGAAGTGGACTAAGGGAATGTGATGTCACCCTCTAGTCAAATGAAGCTCACTGAGGCTAGCAGTTATAAGAAGAGGAAGTCATTTACAGACAAAATAGCGAAATAAAATCACAAAGATTGTAAGACCAAAATGTTGCACAAGGGTTTTTTTTTTTTTCAATATAAAATGAATTGGGGCCTGAGTTGTTGGAAATGAAGTGCTCCGTTGCTCACTTAGTATTTGGAATGCAGAGGCTAGCAGGTTAGCAATGTCAGGTTAGCATTTATATTTAGAGTCTATAGTCCCAAGCCAGAACCAAGTGTTATCGTCCATATCAGATTTTTTTACTTTTTTCAAAATGAAAAGAAGGAGCTCATTGGTCAACCATCAATTACAAATAAAATCTCTTTTCTCAAGATTAAAGTTGCACTGTGTAACTTTTTTGGTAGAGGGTCGATCTTCTGCTTTGCCATAGATGTTCCACAGTCGCCACGTATATATGAGAGCTTTAATTACGGATAAAAATAACTTAATTCTGAATAAAAAAATATTCTGCTTTAAAAATAGAATCTAAACCCTTAATTTTCAATGAAAATTATTATTCAGAATTAAACCTAATTTCAAAGTAAGTGGATGATTTATTCTGATTTTAAAGCCAAATTAATTTATTCCTCAATCATTTGTTCTTCTTATAATAAATCAGAACCCTCTCCGACCCCCAGATGTTGAGCAGAATGAAATAAAGGCAATTTAACATGTTTTCCATGTAAACCTCAATTCCGAATGATTATTTCCATGTAAACTTGAAGGAGAATATTTTAACTCAGAACTATTTAATTCAGAACAATTCGTTTGGAATTAAAAAACATCATGTAAACGTGGCCAGTGCTGCATTAGACGTATGTATCTTGCATTTAAACAATTACAGGTGTGTAAACAAACTGCAAGTGGGGTCGCCTCTCCCCAGATCTAACCTGTAACTCTGCCTAGTACTGTCATCTGCTTATCTCTATAGATACAGACATGTTTAATGTCTTACTGTGGAACTTTTAAAACCTCCACCAGAAAAATTACGAGGAAAAGAAAGGTTAGTGCATTGCTCATTGATTCTGCAGGAAACGACCATATTTGTCCGTTCCTGTGATATTGTATTCCTTTTATTTCCTTATATGGACAGACCGTGCACGTCCCTGATTGGCTAATGCACCTGTCAATCAATAACCTGCTCCAGTGATCAGACTCACATGTTCGAGAAGTGTGTGTTCAGGATCGTGTGTGTTTGTGTGTCTTTGGATTAATTATTCAGAGTTAAATTAGCGTCTGTTTCACTTTTAATTCCAAATGTCACTTCTCGTCAAAGCTCACAAACACAAAGTGGCGGAGGATTATTTCTCGTGTTATTTAAATCCAACATCTGAGAGTGACACGTCCAACAAATCCTGTTTTTCAGACCACTTGTCCTCTCTCCCTCTCTCCGCCTTCTTCCTCTTCTTTCTCTCATCCCTCTCTACCCTTCTCTATCTCTTCATCTCTCTCTTCCCCCCTCTTTCCTATTCTCTCTCTTCGTCTCTCTCTCTCTCTACTCCTCTTTTCTCTCTCTCTACTCCTCTTTTCTCTCTCCTCGTCTCTCTCTCTCTACTCCTCTCTTCTCTCTCTTCATCTCTCTCTCTACTCCTCTTTTCTCTCTCTTCTTGTCTGTACTCCTTCTTCTCTACCTTATCCTCTTTCTCCTCCCCCCCATTCTCTCTCTTTCTCTCTCTCTCTGTACCTCTGTGTCTCTCTCTCATCTATTTTCTCTCTTTTCCTCTCTCTCTCTTTAGTTTCTTCTCTCCACCTCTTGCCTATTCTCTATCTTCCTCTCCTCTCTCTGTGTCTTCTCTCTCTCTTTCTCTCTCTCTATACTCCTTCCTCTTGTCTCTCTTATCTCCCCCTCTCTCCTATTCTCTCTCTTCCTCTCCTCTCTTTTTGTATCTCTGTCTCTCTCTCTCTCACCTCTTCTCTCTCTCTTCCTCTTTCTCTGTACCCTTCCCTCTTCTCTCTCTTTCTTCTCCCCCTCTCTCCTATCCTCTCTCTTCCTCTCCAATCTCTCTTTCTATCAGTCTCACTTTTTTCTTTCTCTCTCTCTCTCTCTCTACACTCCATTATTTTCTCTCTCTTATCTCCCCCTCTCTCTTGTTCTCTCTCTTCCTCTCTTCTCTCACCTCTTCTCTCTCATTCTGTCTTTCAGGTCTCTCTCCTCTTTTAGCCTCTATCTGTCCCTCTCCCTCACTTCCTTCTCCCCTCCCCTCATTTTTCTCTCTCTTCTCATCAAATCCACTTCTTCTTTTTGCTCACATCCCTTCATTCTTTCTTCGTCTCTCTCTCCCTCCTCTCATACTATCCCTATCTCTCCTCTCTTTTATTGCTCTATCTATCTCCTCTTCCTTCTCCCTCTTTCTCTTCCTCCTCTCTCTCTTTTCCTCTCATGCTCTCCCTTAGTCTCTCTCCTCTCTCTTCTCTTTTCTCTCTAATCGCGCTTCCTCTCTCACCCTTTACTCACAGCACTTCCCTCCTTCTCTCTCCTCCTTCTCTCCACCCTCTTCCTTTTCTCTCTCTCTTCCTTCTCTACTCTTTTTTTTAATCTCATCCTCTCTCTTCTCCCTTTCTCTCCTATTCTCTCTCTTCTCTCTCTCTTTCTCTCTCTCTCGATTCTGTCTTTCAGGTCTCTCTCCTCTTTTAGCCTCTATCTGTCCCTCTCCCTCACTTCCTTCTCCCCTCCCCTCATTTTTCTCTCTCTTCTCATCAAATCCACTTCTTCTTTTTGCTCACATCCCTTCATTCTTTCTTCGTCTCTCTCTCCCTCCTCTCATACTATCCCTATCTCTCCTCTCTTTTATTGCTCTATCTATCTCCTCTTCCTTCTCCCTCTTTCTCTTCCTCCTCTCTCTCTTTTCCTCTCATGCTCTCCCTTAGTCTCTCTCCTCTCTCTTCTCTTTTCTCTCTAATCGCGCTTCCTCTCTCACCCTTTACTCACAGCACTTCCCTCCTTCTCTCTCCTCCTTCTCTCCACCTTCTTCCTTTTCTCTCTCTCTCTTCCTTCTCTACTCTTTTTTATCTCATCCTCTCACTCTTCTCCCCCTCTCTCCTATCCTCTCTCTTCCTCTCCACTCTCTCTTTCTATCAGTCTCTCACTTTTTCTTTCTCTCTTTCTCTCTCTATACTGCTCTATTTTCTCTCTCTTATCTCCCCCTCTCTCCTATCCTCTCTCTTCCTCTCCACTCTCTCTTTCTATCAGTCTCTCACTTTTTCTTTCTCTCTTTCTCTCTCTATACTGCTCTATTTTCTCTCTCTTATCTCCCCCTCTCTCCCGTTCTCTCTCTTCCTCTCCTCTCTCTCTCCTCTTCTCTCTCATTCTCTCTTTCAGGCTTTCTCTTCCTCCTCTCTCTCTTTTCCTCTCATGCTCTCCCTTAGTCTCTCTCTCCTCTCTCTCTTCTCTTTTCTCTCTCTCACCCTTTACTCACAGCACTTCCCTCCTTCTCTCTCCTCCTTCTCTCCACCCTCTTCCTTTTCTCTCTCTCTTCCTTCTCTACTCTTTTTTTTAATCTCATCCTCTCTCTTCTCCCTTTCTCTCCTATTCTCTCTCTCTCTCTCTCTCTTTATCTCTCTCTCTTTATCTCCTATTCCTCACCCTCTCTTTTCTACCTCTTTCTCTTCCCTCTCTCTTTTCCATTGCCTCCTTCTTTCTTGCTCTCTCTCAGTCTATGTCCTCTCCTCTCTCCTCCCTCCTTCTTTCTCTCTCTCCCCTCCCCTCATTTTTTCTCTCTCTTCTCATCAAATCCCTTCTTCTTTTTGCTCACATCCCTACATTCTTTCTTCCTCTCTCACCCTCCTCTCGTATTATCCCTCTCTTTCCTCTCTTATATTGCTCTATCTATTTCCTCTTCCTTCTCCCTCTTTCTCTTCCTCCTCTCTCTCTTTTCCTCTCATGCTCTCCCTTAGTCTCTCTCTCCTCTCTCTCTTCTCTTTTCTCTCTCTCACCCTTTACTCACAGCACTTCCCTCCTTCTCTCTCCTCCTTCTCTCCACCCTCTTCCTTTTCTCTCTCTCTTCTCTCTCTACTCTTTTTTTTAATCTCATCCTCTCTCTTCTCCCTTTCTCTCCTATTCTCTCTCTCTCTCTCTCTCTTTATCTCTCTCTCTTTATCTCCTATTCCTCACCCTCTCTTTTCTACCTCTTTCTCTTCCCTCTCTCTTTCCCATTGCCTCCTTCTTTCTTGCTCTCTCTCAGTCTATGTCCTCTCCTCTCTCCTCCCTCCTTCTTTCTCTCTCTCCTTCTTTCCCTCTCTCTTCTCCTCCTCCTCCTCTCGGTCTCTTCTCTTGTAGCGTTCTTGTCTTTACGAGCCTAAGTCTGATTGGTTTGGACTCGGGCGATCACTCAAAATGGCGTCTTCTGTCAGTGTCAAAGTGAAAAACGAACGAGCGCCTTCAAAATGGCCTTCACACAGCTCCGAAGTGCTCCTGAACGCACCACGGACATTCTAACACTATAAAACAGAAGCTCGAATTTACCACAGCCACTTAAACACACCACAGGCATTTCAATAATATAATACAGACGCAGTATAGACATTTTAACACTATAAAACAAATGCTCAGATTTACCGCAGGCCCTGAACACACCATACACTCTTCATTAGTATAACACTACACATTTGAACTGCCCCTGAACACACCACAGACATTCAGGGGCAGTATTTAAGACCATTTACATTCATGTGTGTTAAAAATGTGTATGTACAAATATTACTAATACATAAGGCTAATGTATTATAACACAGTGTAACAGAGACACTGAAATTTACCATAGTCACCCTAATGCACCGTAGACACAAATCATATAAAACTCCACAGCTCTGAATTTTCACCACAGACATTTTAACACTATAAAACAGACACTCAAAGGCACCACCAGCACAACAGTGTACAACTTTACCACACTTGAACACACCACAAGCACTACACACTCAAAATTCTTCTGTCAGTGTCAAAGTGAAAAACGAACGAGCGCCTTCAAAATGGCCTTCACACAGCTCCGAAGTGCTCCTGAACGCACCACGGACATTCTAACACTATAAAACAGAAGCTCGAATTTACCACAGCCACTTAAACACACCACAGGCATTTCAATAATATAATACAGACGCAGTATAGACATTTTAACACTATAAAACAAATGCTCAGATTTACCGCAGGCCCTGAACACACCATACACTCTTCATTAGTATAACACTACACATTTGAACTGCCCCTGAACACACCACAGACATTCAGGGGCAGTATTTAAGACCATTTACATTCATGTGTGTTAAAAATGTGTATGTACAAATATTACTAATACATAAGGCTAATGTATTATAACACAGTGTAACAGAGACACTGAAATTTACCATAGTCACCCTAATGCACCGTAGACACAAATCATATAAAACTCCACAGCTCTGAATTTTCACCACAGACATTTTAACACTATAAAACAGACACTCAAAGGCACCACCAGCACAACAGTGTACAACTTTACCACACTTGAACACACCACAAGCACTACAACAGTATAGTGCAGACGCTTGAATTTACCACAGCCACATGAACGCAGCAAAACAGTTCACAACTCAGAACTGCCCTGAACGCACCACATACATTTTACTATTATAAAACAGACGGATTTACTGCACTATGAGCCCTTTTACAGTATAACACTTGGATTTACCACAGACACTCGAACACACCATCGACAATGGAACAGTACAATCACCTCAGACTCTCAAACGCAGCATGGACACCAACAGAATAACATTTGGATTTAACATAGACACTTCAGTAGTAAAACTTTCAGCTCTGAAGTGCCCCCGAATGCACCATGAGCACTAGCAGTATAATACTCAGATTTACCACTCAAATTTACTTGAACGCAGCATGGGTACTAGAACTGTATAACACCAACACCCAAATGCACCACATAGACACTTCGACATTTTAACACACTTACCATAGTCACTCGAACACAGCATGGGCACTAGAGCAGTATAACACAGACAATTGCCTGAATTTACCATAGACAATTGAATGCACCACGCGTTAACTCAGAATTCACTCGGGAGATCATAAAAAACATCTGCGGCATTGTCTCTACGATGGATGACAACATAAAGTCTCTATTCACCCAACAAAAACAGTTTTTAGTTTCAGTTTCCTTCTTTACTTGAAATGTTCCACAGTACAGCGTTAAATTGAATAGTAAATGCTTGATAGCTGGGTTTAATGCCGTGCTGTGGAACATTTCATTTTTCAGGGAGGACAGTTCATCACTCGGATAATCGCAGACTTTGTGATTTCCTAATTGTGATGTTTCAAATTGTCTCAACCCTCATTTGGACCGAAACATTACTCAGGTTATAAAGCTGACATGCTCTCTCTCTCTTTCTTTGTCTCTTTCTTTCTTTCTTTTTTTCTCCTTTCTTTATGTCTGCTCCTCTCTCTCACATCGACTGTATTCTTTGAAGGTCCCACTTCAGTAGTAATTCTGAAAGGTGGTGTTTGTTCGGATTTATCGCCCACTCTGGCACCCCTCTCGCTCTTTCCTCCTCCTTCTCCTTTCTGTCTATACCCTCCCTTCTCCCTTTCCTTTTTCTCTTTTCTTCATCTTTCTCTCTATCATGGTCTCTCTCCCTTACCATCTGTCTTCTCCATTTCTCTTCTCTCTCTTCTTTTTTTCAATGTCTTTTTTCTTTCCTTTGTCTCTATCCCTCTCAACTCTCAATTCCATCTCTTCTCTCCTCTTCCTCACATCTTTCTTTCCTTTCACCTGTCTCTTTTCTATTCTCTCTCTTCTCCCTCTTCCCCTTTCTCCTCCTCACCCCTTTTCTCTCCTTCTCCTCTCTTCCCTCCTTCCTCGTACAGTAAGCCCTTGTTTGAAATACTAATTACAGAGGAGGAGGTTGGTGCATTGCAGGTTGTGTTGTATATTTGTCTCTCACAGATCCATCATTCAGACAGAGGCCTCACAGCTCCACACTGTAAATCTAATACAACTCTGCTCGCACAACACAACACATTTAGAGTACACAAACCCCGCGTCGGATTTGATCATCTTAAAAATGTGAAAAATGCAACTGCTTCATTGTTAAAAAGCCCATATTACGTTGATTTTCTGATCTTTTATAATAGTTTCCTCATCATAAACAGACTTGGAGTTGGGTTTTGTTTCATTCACACATGTTTAACGCAAAAACTCTGCAAATACTCAGCCCTGGAATAGAAATTTCTACTAAACTAAAGGTCCAAAGTAGCCGTTGACTTGAAAAATACAGCTTATTGACATCACAAGGTGGAACAGAGCAGTCCAATGAGGTCCAATGCGGTCTTCCTCAGAGTCACGTGAATTTGCTGTGATGTGTCCGAGCAGCTGATTTTCTACCGGTGGAGGCAGGACGACAGCGCCACCTGCAGTCGAAACATGCCCAATAGACGATAAACCAGGAAGAGGGGGCATTTTTACTCTCACACACCTGGGATACTGTCCTGAGGGAGTCGGACTGCAGATGGTGCTGTTGTCCTGCCTCTCCCCGGTAGAAAAACAGTGCCAAAACCTGTAAAAATCAGTTGACCGGATACGTGACCTCTCCGAAAAAAATAGGCGAAACTTCCCCAGAGAAAACAAACTCTTGGTCTGAAAAAAGTGGAACACTGCGTTTTGAGCTTTGAAAACGTAAACAGATTAATAATAAAGTGTTACTCAAACATGTGTGAATGCAACAAAACACAACTCCAGGTCTGCTTTTGATGAGAAAACAACTTTATAACACAGCTTAAACCTCATACAAGTCTATATTACAGCTTTACTTCCTGGTTTGTGGAGGATAAATAAGATACAGACAGTGCACAGCAGTTTCATTTTGATCCTAATAGCCTCTTTTACACTATATATGTAGTGTAATTTATATGAAAATGAAAAGAGTTTCTTTAATGGTCAACATTGTAACTTTTTTCTGCTATCTTCTGGTCTCCATGGAGATATTGTTGCTGTGCTGAGAAAGTTCCAAATTAAATCCACATCTACATTAAAATGATCTATTGTGCATTTATTCTATTCCACTGCATACAAGCTTGGCCAAAATTTAAGATCTCAACACTTAAATCTATCAGAAAATTAAAACTAGTGAAATGTCCACGTTCTCTTAAAATAAACTCCCTC
>JACN01095005.1:0-25048 GCA_000787155.1 Scartelaos histophorus
CAGGCAAATACATAAAAATACAACAATACAATAGGAAAGCAGTGAAATATTTTTTTGATTTAAAAAAAAAAAAAGGATGCACCATGTAACTGTTAGGTTTAAACCCTCCTAAACATTATAAAATACAAGAAGAAAGACAAGAGATTATTCAGTTTTACTCGCGAGGAGAACGAACAGAGAGCGTCGCTTTTATTTAGAAATGTTACAATGAACGGCGTTATCACTCTAAAAGTTAGCAATAACATCGTACACAATTATGCATAATATAAGTTTGTAGTATTAATGTGTGGCTGCTGTCCTTGTACGGCATAGTATTAATGTGTGGCTGCTGTCCTTGTACGGCGTCTGCACCCAGGAGTTTAGGTGCTGCTGTTTCTGTCTGGTTTGTGAGAAGACGCCACATTATCTTTCAGTTCCCAAAACAAGTGAAGAACAAGTGGAAGCCAAACTGTGCACAGTAAAAGCACAAAGAGGTTATTGAGCACACAGACATTTCTAACATATGATTCTAGAAAATATGGGATAAAATACATAATTATTCTAACAGTAACGTTGTAGATTTCAGATGTTATTGCTTTACATAGATTGATATTAATGTTGCTTTTATTATTGCAATACCTTGAAAAAGCTTTAAGCAGGGTAACCTCTCCACAGATCTGACCTGTAACTTTGCCAGTTTGTGCGTTTCATATTGTGGCATTAACTTCTATCTCGCTCCACTGTCTTACACTAGAAAGATTCTTGCTCCTGTAACATAAGGTCGCGCTCAAATAACCCAGTATCTATATTTGCTTTGCACCACACTCCAGGGCACACTGGGCAGCATGATGAGCATCTATAGCGAAGCAGGAGACTACGACAGCGTGGAGGTGAGTGGAGACCTGGTCTTCTCCATCAGGTACGACGAGCACACCCAGAGCCTCCACGTCTTCATCAAGGAGTGTCACGGCCTGGCCCACGGGGACTCGTCGCGTCTTCAGTCTAACCCGTAAATATCAAACATCATGCAAAGTTAAAGATGTGTAGATGCTTATTTAACTTTTTGTTAATTGTAAACCGCAATATTGATCTAAAATGGCCCAATAATTGAAACAGGTAATTGATTTCCTCTTTAAATTTTGCATTTTATAACAGCAAACAGGAGATTTTTATCACGTAGGACCCGGAGTCTGTTTTTTTTTTTTTTTTTTTTTTAATATATTGTAAATAAATGCAAAGAAACACTGGATTACGCAAACATGCAGTAATTAATTAAAGTACGCCTCTGAATACCTGTGTAACATGGTTAAAACCTTGTTAAAGTCTGAAGATTGTACATAATAAGTCTCTTTTAAGTGTGCGTCTTGGCTTGTGAATTGTGTCTAACCAAACCACAGTAGGCAGGGGATCTCTGTGAGACTCGTGTTTCTGCCTCGCCTGCCCTCTGTGATGTTAACACGTCTTTGATCTGCGCTGATAGGAGCTGCTATGTTTAAACAGCCTCGATAATCACATCCTTGGGGTGCTTACTCAAACTGAACAGGAAATTGCAACTCATCAGATATTTAGTCAGGAAATGTCAAACACGTATCCTGTTCGCTGTTTAACATGTACAAATTCAAAATATTATTGTCTTCCTCAGCTATGTCAAATGCTACCTTCTTCCTGAAAAATCCCGTCAGAGTAAAAGGAAAACCAGCATCAAGAGACACACAGTGAATCCAGTCTTCAATGAAACTTTAAAGGTACAAATGCTGCCATGATGTTTCACACTTGTTGACTTTACATTGTTGACTCACTGACACTCCCAGACCAGGGACCTTACGCCACTGCAAACACAGACAACACCTAGAGACTGTCCACATGATGTTGACACTGTACATAAGATTAGATATTATGTTATGCGCTCTAACAGTAGCAGCAGTAATCACCATTTACAAAACTTTGCTATCACATTTTGCTTTCTTGTTTCTCCAGTACAGCGTGAGCCGGGCTCAGCTCTGCAGTCGCTCTGTGCTCCTATCAGTGTGGCATCACGGTCGCTTCAGCCGCAACGCCTTCCTGGGTGAAGCTGAGATCGCTCTAGACTGCAGAGACTTGGACTCCCCGACAGAAGAAACCGTCATCCTCATGTCCAAGGTTATTACATACGTGGGTCAATGACATGAGGCCCGTTCAGTTGCATTTTCTAAAGTTAAAAAGGAAACAAATAATTTTTTCAGAAATCATTATTCTTATGCATGTTTTTTGTACTTTAAGTGTTAAAATGTCATGTGGTGCAACCGTCTGCCCTTATCTGCTGATTTTTAAACTTCTTTAAAGTTACTCTAAATCTAATCAAATTAATTTTCTTTCTTTTTTGCCATATTTTCTGAGGTGTTTTTTAGTCCCACATGAAATTTCTGCTTCCTTGAATAGAAATATCCTTCATAATATTCAAACAAATATTGTCGAAGCGTGTCCATTGTTTCAAATATCATGTTTTCAAAGATCAATATCATGTTCATATGACTCAGAACTTAAGATTAATATCCCCATCTTGTTTTAGAAAATAAAATAATTTTAAAGTTATTCTCGATCGCACCACATTTTTTACGGTCGTAGCCAATTCGTGTACATAAAAAAAAAACACTAAAATGCTTAATGTAAATGTCAAACATAGATTTATGCCCCTGACATTGTAAATATTTGAAAAAGTTCAATAGAAACAACATTTTTAAACATGTCTATTCATTGACTCATATATAACAAAAAAACATAAAACGAGTGTGTACAACAGTCAAGTTTGTTTTATAATATACATCTTAACAGAGCACTTCTCTTGACCCACTTTTTCTAAAAATCACTAAATATTTTCAGTACAAAACACAAGACGATACAATTTGGGTGATAAATCAAATGTTAACTGGCAGGACCTCTTTAATGCTGCAATTAAATATTTTACATTACATTTTAAAATACATTTTCACTTTCCTTTTTTGTCTATATGCAGAATAGAGTATTTTCTGAACATGGCACATTTTTAACTGTTAAAGAATTACATGATACAGATTTGTTTTATGATCTTGGCTGATTCTACCCATCTCATCATTTTTCACAGACAACATCTTCAGTGCCAGTTTTTGCTCAGAATAAAGGGGAGCTTGTCATTTCGTTAAAATATGTCACTCCTAAAACACAAACACCTGCGAAGCTAAAAGGTAAGGAGCTCAGAAAAAGAACCAACTGTGTAAAAGCCTTTGTGTATTCTTATGTGTCCTTTTGTGTTTAGGTAAAAAGAACGTGACTGAAATGGGGGAATTGCACGTTCTCATCAAAGAGGCGAAGAATTTAGTAGCGATCAAAATGGGAGACACAGCAGACAGTTTTGTAAAGGGGTGAGCAAAACCACGACAATACAACTAACCCTATGAATGCTTTCTTGTAACTAGCATTAATACCATTTTTTATTATTACCCAGGTACTTGTTACCAACTAAAGGAAAGTCAACTAAGAGGAAAACCCCTGTGGTGAAGAAAAAGCTGAATCCTTATTTTGATCATACGTTTGTGTACAAAGAGGTGGGTTTAGAGCAGCTAAAGGAGATGTGCCTGGAGCTGACGGTGTGGGACAGAGAAGCTATGTCCAGTAATGAGTTTCTGGGAGGAGTGCGCCTCAGCTCTGGAAAAGGTAAAAAATGCCAAATAATCCAATTTAGTGTCTTGAAAATGACGAGTACAAGTTGAGACATGTCAGTCATTTCCCTTCTGCGTTTACCTCATCAGGAACTGTACAAATTGGAAAAGAAGAGGTACAAATGGACTCTGTTGGGGAAGAGGTCAGTCTTTGGCAGAAGATGATGCAGTACCCAGACTCGTGGGCAGAGGGCACTCTTCCACTGCGCTCCACCATGGGAAAGTCCAAGGAAAAATGAGATGAACAAACAGATGACCTGGAAGTGTTATCTTAGATTCCTATGACAGAGATTTTCAATAGAGCTTGGAAGGTAATCTTAACATGTCAGCTGTATTTTTGTGCCATAAATCCAGGCTTTGCTGGGGTGTCTGATCACAGTATTAAGTAGTGAACTGATTTCACTGTGGGGTTCTCAAACCAGCATCTTCAGCACTTGACAGTTTCACAATTTACACTAAGTTCACCACAGGAGCTTTTATGAACTGCACTAAAACACTAAATTTTGTATTTGCTTCAATACCAAAGTAATGACAAGACTTTCCTTTTAAGTATAGATCAATTGAAATCCAGCACTTATTACTATATTCAATCCATTCTATTTTATACATTTAGACATGCTTATTGTAGGCCTATGAAATAGTTTTTATTTAACTGCTTTTAACTTTAACTCCTCTTATTTCATCTTGTGTAGTGTTACTGTAGTGCTATTGTAAAATACACAAATAATGCATGTTTTTAAATAGTTTATTCCAAAGTATATTATTAAGTATGTGCAATAAACATTTATTTGACCTGAACACCCCACTGTCTGGTGTAATCCACACAAAAATACAAGTGCCTGTGACAGAAGAGCTGCTGATATTGAACAGAGTGCGTCAGTGAAAAAGAGGATCACATTTTAATAGGATAGTGTTGGTTGTTTTCAATAGTTTAAGTCTTCAGCTTTAAAATGACGACTATTGGCAAAGGTTTCTGTGTCGCTCCAGTCTTTCTCTCTCCTCTTCGTTCAACACAAAGCTGTCGATGTAGGAGAAAAGCTCGTCAGATGACACAGCAGTAATGAAGCGCTCCCGGTCCAGTCCCAGCTCGTCCAGAAGCACCATGCTGAAGTACGACCTGGAGATCCGAAAAGTCTGTCTGCAATAAAAAGAAGCCAAATATATGTTTTTATCATGGAAGGAGGACTACACATATTTACTGTGAGTAAAAAAATGTGACAAAACTGTTGAATTGACTGTCAGAAGCAACTGATTTAATGTATATTATTTGCATTATGTACATTATCTTTTATTGGTGTAGTAGAGTTCAGTGGGTAATTTTCAACAAGAATGAAAATAATGAAAAGTTATATTATATAACAGGTTAAAGGTAATGCCACTTGAACATAAAAACTCGCTTGCCTTTTTGGGACAAAGTTGAGATGACCTTTTGTTCCCAAACCTAGATTATGAGTAAAAAATAATGCAGTTTTATTTTGAATCATTTAGAAAAGCCAACTACACTCACGTCTACTATAGTGGAATATTTGCTATTTTTAGCTGTGTTTATGCTTAAACCACATTCTTTCCATCTCAAGTTAATGTGAAGGGTTTTGTCTTTTATTCGGAGACTTGTGGCCACCTTAATGAGATAGTTTGAAGAGCACGTTGATTAAAGCGTAGCACATGTAGTCAGGAGTGATGGAGTTACCTTAAACCCTCGATGACTTCAGCTGTGAGCACGTCTTCTTTGATGCGGCCGGTCTCACGCGGCGGAGAACCCAGCAGCTCAACCACTGTCACATGCCTCAGGTCTAAGCCACAGTCAGAGGTCTGACAAAACACAGATCTGTTTAATTTATGTTCACGATAGGTTATTGAAAACCCCTGTGCTGCCAGCTCACCTGTATCATCATGTCCTGCAGCTGGTAGTCGGGGTCAGTTATGTTTGGGGCAGAGACGATGAGGAGCCTTCGCTTCTCATAGAACTGGTCCAGGAGAGAAGAGGCCGTTTTTAAATGTGAAGATTTGAAGTCTAAAGCTTAAAAGAAAGACAAAAGTATGTACATTTTATAATGAAAAAAGAAAAATAATATTGAAGCATGAAGTACAAAAGATCCAAAATGTATACAGTCTTCCCAACCACGGGCTTTGAATGTTTTCTGATTTTAAAAGGTGAGACAACATTCAATTTACTGGTACTTCCTTATTTAAAAAAAAATGTATAGTACGGTAAAGATTCATAATAATAAAATAATAATTCTATCGCTACAACTCAAGTTAGGCAAAGAGTGAGAAAAAGTTTAGGATTTTTTTAGACTAAAAGTGTTGTGGAGCACTATTATAGGCTTGGGAATGGCACAAACACTGGCACTTTTGAGTCAGATGCCCTACTGATTGCATAGTGGGTATTTATTCTTACTTACGAACACACTGCGCCGGCTCGCCCTCCCAGTTCTGGTTAAACTGACACACACGGCTCGACGCCCCTCTGCGCTCATAGCCTCCGTCACAGTGGTACTCACAAGTGGCTCCATAATTATTTCCATCAGAGGAACAGGTGAGGTAGCCATGAAGAGGCGGAGTCAGCTCAGGACATCTCCTCACTGCAGAATATATCAGTGACAGTTCATGGAAAACTGCATGACTGTGCGGGTTCCACTTACCTTCAACACGGACTATAAACTTGCAGGCAGCTCTGTTTTTGGCCTGATCATACACTTTGTATCGGATAATGGAGACTCCTTCTGTAAATTCAGTGCCAGGCTCTGGACCAACAAGTATAACCCTAAATAAAAAGTAACATTTTTCCAGTGTTTAAAGCAAATTGTGTAAGAAATGAGGAGGGGACTGCAGCGTACTCAAGTGTTTTATCAGCAGTGTCTGAGGCCACTGGTCGATCCCAGGAGACTGTAGCCGTCAGCTTACCAGGCTGAGCAAACTTCATTCTGGAGGGGGGACACTTGATTTTTGGGGGATCCATGTCTGCAAAGAGAGATATAAAAAAGTAAAAGTAATTTCAAAAGCACAGAGAAAAGTCATTCATGTCCAAATAAGCTAAAGGGGAATGTTTGTGTGAGCAAGACTTGGAACTGAGAAAATGACAAATGGGAAGATTGTACATACGGATTTGATTAAAGCTTATTTGAAACAGGCATGGCCGTCCTCAGTGGAGCTGGGGAGGCTTCAAATGCAAATTCTCCCATCATGATAAAAGCTCTTTAGACCATTTTTGGACATAAATAAAAGTTAATAAGCAAAAACTATTTCTTAAAACTATTTTTGTTTGCCTGGGATCCAGAATACACAATACGCACAATACTTGACAAAGATGAGACTCTGGTCATTGGTAAATCCCGTCTTTTGTAGGGATTATTAACAGATGGATTAGCCAATCAGGGGCACACAAAAAATAAAGGGAAAAAAATCTATATAAAAAATACAGAGAGAGATCATTCTGGATTTGCCAGGCACATTTCTTGTGGTACTGGCTCTTAACACCCTTATTACCAAAGGCCTTAGGACATATTACTACATGAATTATGACTATACTACTACTAATACTAATACTAATAGTAGTAATAAGGAGTTAAACAATAGGAAGGTGTCAGCAAATGTTTAATTAGCAACAGAATATGGTTATGCAGAATAAGATATCAATAAGTAATGGCAAGAATAATAATTAGAAGTTTGTTAGTTGCTAATAAGTGTAACCCAATCAATATAATATGCATAATTAACTAATAACAGTTAAATACCAGTATACCTGAACAGACGGGTTGGACCCCACTCCACAGGCCAGACTTCAGACAGGTACGTGAGTGCTCCCCTTCAAAGCGATAGCCAGGGTTACACCTGAAGTCACACCTGGAGTCCACCATGAAGCCGTGGGTGCAGGTGTATCTTCCATGATAAACAAGGGGCAGAACACGGCACCTCTTCTCTATACACATATCACAATAAACACAGTTATTATCACTATTTGCTTTATAAAACCATGTGCGTTCTCAGGACTTACGGCGACAAATCGCTGTGCCAGACCAGCGGCGGTTGGCAAGGCACTGAATGGACTCCCTTCCTATAAGTCTGTATCCCGGGTCACACTTCATGTCACAGCGGGTGCCAAGGGTGCTGCGGTAGGATGGTCCACGAGGAGATCGACAGGTCACCTCCCCATTGGTCAGGCCCGGAGAGTGGCACCAGTAAGGGTCTGGCCATGGCACAGATCTCTGACATGTTGCTGCTTTAAATTATTTTTCAGATAATGAAACAATGTGGATGTCATACCTTTGTAGTCGAGTTGTGGAGTAAAGTCTTCCTCTACAAAGTCACTGTAGCCTTCAGTGGTTCCAGAGCCAACTGTAACAGCACACAGCAAGTCCAACATGTGGAGACAGTAGCCAAGTGTCTTCTATCTCCACTAGCCTTGCCAACAGTTAGTGTTGTGATTTATGACATTTAGCAGAAGTTCAATATTAACAGATGCTAATGCAAACAATTCCTCACATACAAGCAGATCCACAAATCTATTTGCAGTTTCCTTAGTCTCAGTAACATTCCTATCTAAACACACCTGGATTTGTCATCAGCACAATAGCAGCACCTCTGGTTTGAAGGAAGCTCCAGCTTGTGCAGTGGTTCAGATGTTGTTTGTATCTTGTTATGACATAATGTTTTCATTATGCACATACAATGCAAAACTCTTCAAACAATAGCTGCAAAAACGCAACTTTTTGATTTGGACACTGTCATTTGGCTTATCTTCTGTAAATCACTTGCAAATGCACAATGCGGTAAACCTTAACTTTATTTAACTTTATGACTGTGAGGTCACGTGATTATCTTAAGGATTTATACTGGGCTTTAGCTCTACAAGGGGAGTCAGCAAATAACTGTAACTGTACTGTGTGCTCCTGTTATTAAAGCATGTTTGGTACCTTTGAATAGTCTCACAGATGTCTGCGGCATGTTTACATAGAGAAGAGGCCTGTCTATATTGGCTCAGTCATCGTGAAATTAATCGCATCTGGAATTAACAGAACTGCTGAGGAGGCTTTTCCAGAAACAGCGAAGATTGCTCCACCACAGCTGGGCTTTCCCACCATCATATAGTCAAAAGGACATTGTCTGTCTAATATTAATGTCGAAGTGAATCCTTGAGGTCATGCTAGACTAAAACATGTAGGACATGCTGTTGAATAAGATTTTTCTCACCTCTAAAAAGTAACGTGAAAACAGCACTAATGTAGTAAAGTCCCATGTTGAGATCTGTAGATAATACCTGAGCACAAAAACAAAAAATAACGTAAAAATTCAGTATTCCAAAGCGTGAAAGGGCGGCCCAGTTCTGATGGCCCCGAACCTCCTGCGTCCCGTCGTGTCGGAGTCAAATAAAGCTCGACTCTTTGAGTCAGAGTCTGGTCCAAACTCTGGAGCCCCTGCCCCTTTGTCCTGCGCAAGCTTCACCACCAGAGGGCGC
The DNA here is from genome assembly GCA_000787155.1 of Scartelaos histophorus. NCBI lineage: Eukaryota > Metazoa > Chordata > Actinopteri > Gobiiformes > Gobiidae > Scartelaos > Scartelaos histophorus. The sequence continues at coordinate 9,112 of JACN01095005.1, forward strand.
TGTAAGGGCGCACTTATGCACTTGGCAATGACAAATTATTCTTTTGTGAGTAGACGCCAAAACAATTCACCTTTAGTTCATATGTGGTTTATTGAACAAATGCAATGTTTGCCATTTATAAAATAAATATATCAAATGACATAACAACAAGCCCATAAAAAGTGGGATGAACAAGAACTCTTCCTCAATACATTTTAAGATCTATGTAAAACATTTCTAACAAATAAAGAACGGAACATTGGATAGTTTGGAACAGTTTCATACTGATAAATATTCTTCTTCAGCACCCACTTCCTCATAATCTCTCTCTAAAGCAGCCATGTCCTCTCTGGCCTTGGAGAACTCTTCCTCCTCCATCCCTTCTCCCATGTACCAGTGGACAAAGGCCCTCTTGGTGTACATCAGGTCAAACTTGTGGTTGAGTCGAGCCCAAGCCTCAGTGATGGCCGCAGTGTGGCTCATCATGCACACGACTGAAAAAGGTGTTGGAGGAGCCCTCTCCTCCTCCTGGAGCCTTGTCGATGCTACGGTCCAGACAGTAGAGCTCCCAGCGCACCAGCCCCACTGGACCGAAGCTGAAACACAAAAACCACATGTAATAACTTCATGTGAAATACTGTTGGAGGAGCAAGAAAGATCCTTGTGAACCGTAATAAACCAGTAACACTGATTTTAGTAAAGACAGTGATGTTAGCAGATAGCGCTAACACCACACATAATCGAAAAAGGTAGACAAATAACTCTAAAATTTTTAAGTTACCTTTGTGTAATACTGTTAATTATAAAAGCTTTGAAGGCAGTTAATTTCGTTGCGGTCACAAACACAATGTTATAAATGATAAGGACGGTAGCAGTACAAATGAAACTAGTTAAAGTTAACGGCTAACGGCAGCTGAAGTTAACCGGTACTTTTTTAAAATAAACAAAATAAAAATAATATACAGTAAAATGGCAAACGGCAAATAAAACGTACCATGATTGATGTTGATGAACTTTACAGCAGCTGATAAACTCTTCCGGGCTTCTGACCGTTCAGTCTGGCCGTAGACCTGAGACCCTGAGCACACAGGTCTGAACAGGGTCCTGACGCGGTCTGGACACAGGTCTGGACACAGGTCTGGACACAGGTCTGGACACAGGTCTGGACACAGGTCTGGACACAGGTCTGGACACAGGTCTGGACACAGGTCTGGACAGGTCTGGACACAGTCTGGACACGGACAGTTTGAGCAGCACACGCGCTTTTAAACAGCGCACGTGCGAGCGCTGATTGATCATAAGCCTTACGCTACGCACAAAACAATATAAGATTTTTTATGGAGCAATATTTTAATGAATATTCTTAGGTACAGAAAGTTACATAGTACAAAGGGAAAAAACAGACTATGTAATTCAATTCATTCTCCACTTATGAAACATCCACTATTGAATACAAAATGTAAATGTCTACACTTCAAACCATTTCAAACCAAATTATTGGTTTAAAATTAAGAGCATTCAGTAAAAAGAAATACATATAGTACAAGTATTGTTAACTCAATTGTCAAAGTAAAATAAATGTAAATGTAAAAGTACTGAGTAAAACACACTGCCGTGTGTTCTTTTGCATTCCTTGCTGAGGTTGTGGTTGTAGGTGGCGCTTGCGCTGGTTTGTTTTTTTCCCTTCAGGAAAGTGAATGTGGGTTAGTGACGACACTTCCCCCCTTTCCTTGGATTCACCTCCGAAGATTTTTTTAACCCTCCCTGGCCGAGTTTTTCGTGAAGTAAACTTTAGTTTGCTTGTTGTGTGTGGGCCACAAAGTCACGATGCCGTCTCCGTCTCGAAGGCTCCAGACGAAGCCCGTGATCACCTGCCTCAAGACCTTCCTCATCTCCTACAGCCTCATTTTCTGGGTGAGTTTGTTGTGCGTGTTATTGGAGACAACAGGACAGAGCAACAAAGGGCGAAGCGGCGACACTAAACTCTGCTCTTTGTGGTCAAGTGTGAACAAAACAGGGATTTTATACTTGGAAGAATACGCGAAAGATGTTAAAAATGAAACCAAAGTTTACTTTAAATGTTAATCGCAGAAGGGCAGGACTTTCTATTTGGGCTGACGTGTCCCCTAAAGAAAAAAAAGTGTCCCATTTTACCCTTCTTATGTGGAGTCTTGTGTTGTTGTAGTTAAACCAGGCCTACTGGGCAATAAGCATATTTAGCTTTGTAACTAATACAGTAGAGTCTGCTGCTTTAGACTAACTCGGGCCATTAATCTTTGCACTGAACCCACAGCTGAAAACACAAAGTTCAGCTCATTGCTTTTATCTGGCAATTTATGGCTCCTGGCAGCTTGTCCTTATGCCTCCCTCCAGCTAATGACTTAAGTGGGCTGTGAAAAAGATGCTGGGATAAACTACTGTAGGTCTGATCCAGGTGAGCGTTTGAAAAGGAATTAAACATCTCGACTCTTTTATGGCTAACAAGTGTCTACATTGGCAAAGTCTGGTCATGACTGTCAGAGACAGACCACAGTGTAAATTCAGATGAAATGTGTGGATTAATATAGTTTGTTTTCTGTTGAGAAAATGTCCAGCTTGGTGTTGTTTGCTCTTCCAGTTCACTGGAGTGATCCTGTTGGCTGTCGGTGTGTCGGGGAAGGTGAGCCTGGCCTATCTGTCTCTCGCCTCAGAGGAAGGCACCAATGCACCATATGTTCTCATTGGAACTGGGGCCATCATTGTTATTTTTGGTCTTTTTGGCTGCTTTGCCACATGCCGTGGTAGTCCATGGATGCTGAAACTGGTGGGTGAACAAGTCAAACAATAAATGAAGGACTAGACCAACTTGGCTGACACAGTTTTAATTTTTCAGTACGCCATGTTTCTAACTTTGGTTTTCCTGGCTGAGCTTGTGGCTGGGATTTCAGGATTCATTTTCAGACATGAAGTAAGAACTGCAGATCAACACCATTTTATCAAATGATGTGAATATTGTTTAACTGTATGTTTGTGTTTGACCAGATTAAAGGTACTTTAGATCGTGCCTATAGAGAAGCTGTGAAGTCCTACAACACCACAGACACTAGAAGCATCGCTGTTGATACCATCCAGAAAACTGTAAGTGCATCGTTGCTCATTACACTACTGATTCTTACTTATTCTGGCTGTGTTCAGTGTAGTGCTGAAACTAACTATTGTTTTGCTAATGAATTAATCAAGCGATTCAAGTCGATCAATCGAATAGTTGTTTAAAATGAGGAAGGCTGCGAATATGAGACTTTTTACCTCAAACATTCTTCCCATGTGTACTTCAAAAACACCACATTTACATGTTGCTCCTGTCAATTTCATGTATTACTGCTCTGTCCAAGTTCTCAAACATCTTCTCTCACCTTAAGACATGTTTTGGAGCCTGTGCATAGAAGAGTTGACGATTATTCAATTACTACATTAATTATTTCAACTATTTAATTAATTGCAATGAATATATTATCTGTAATAACAGTGTAAAATGAGTGTTTGTAAGCACTCGAGTCTTATATTTAATGCCCTTCTGTTTGGTCCTGGTGGGATTTGAAGCTCCTCATGTGTCTGCATCTGCTTAGTTAAAGTTAAAGCATAAGGGTTTGGTGCCCTCCTCACAGCAAATCAAGCCTCCTGCAAAATTGGTGAAGAAATCTTTTATATGCCATTACATTTTTTTAATCACCCTTCTATCATTTGGAACTGTAAAACCTCCCTCAGTTCTTTTTAAAATCATTCAGTGCTTCACCTGTTTATTTGACAGTGCTTTTGTGGTTTGTGTGATTCTTATTTGTCTGGTTTAGACATTTCTTTTTACGCACTGAAAACATTATGTTGTTATAGCAGATTTTGTGCTTCTCTGATAAATTCTCAGAATTAATACATTTTCTCTATTGAGAAAATGTATTATCATCAGTAGAAATGTGCCAAACATTCACTATAACTATTGATTATTGTTATTAGAACCTTAGAAGTTTTGACTGTCACTGGACTGTATGTTGTGTTTGTTGATTTTTTTTTTCAGCTTCATTGCTGTGGTGTCAATAATTACACTGACTGGATGGACACTCTATACTTCAAAGAGCATGGTTTTCCTACAAGCTGCTGCAAAGACATTGGCAACTGCTCTGCAGAAACTCTAATGTCCCCAGACAAAGCCAAAGCTATAGTGTACAACGAGGTACGTGTTAATCAATATAATACCTTCCATGAGCTACAACAGCAAGTTGGGATTTTCTCTTGTCCCAGGGTTGTTTTCTGAAAGTGACCACAGCAATGGAGACAAACCTGGGGATTGTTGCAGGAATCTCTTTTGGAATTGCTTTCTTCCAGGTCTGCTTAAGCCCATATCATGTTTTTGTGTTTTTACATTGTACAATTGAGCATCACAAAAGTACTACCAGTACAGACAATAATTCTCTTCTCTCCCCAAAGATTATTGGAATTTTCTTGGCCTGTTGTTTGTCCCGATACATAACCAATAACCAGTATGAGATGGTTTAACTGTGATCTTTGACAGGTGAGTTTTCATATTCACAATCAGGCTGTGACAATAATCCACATCCACAACTAAGAATGTTTCATGTTCTCAGGTTGCTGTTTGGATTCAAAGAAACTCCTGTGATTTTATGTTTCTGGCATTTTAGATAAAGGGATTCATTCAGACGTGGCTTTTTAAAATACAAATTAGTGAAAGGAAAAAGTCTGACAATTGTGTGTGAGACCAAAAAAGGGGAATTCGAGGATTCAATTCCACAAGGGATATATTCAAAAGGCATTACAATAGTATTTGTATTTTCCCCGTTATATTTTCCAATGTCTTTATTAGCTTTGCTGTCTTGTTCTTGTGGTTTATTTTGATACTATCTTAAGTTAAGTAGGTTTTGCTTTAGTTAAATCAAGCAGCACAATTCAGTATTGAGCGCTGCCTGTTAGAACTCGTATGTGCCTTTCTGGTCTGCTCATATAGTTCAGTTATCAGTGTTAAAGATCATTTCTTTTTTTCCTCAGCATGTAAAATACTTGAAAAATAAAAACAGACTCAGAATTAGAATGAGCTGATTTTGATGTGCAGTGTCTCTGTGTGTGTTCCTTACTGTATATATAATCTGTTAATTAAAATAAGTTGCAACACCAATACGCTTTGTTATCCTTTTTACTGATGTACACTACACACATATTTAATTTTGGAGATATGAGTAAGAAACAGTTGACAACATAATTTCTCTCTCCTAAAAGAAGCTATTAAATAAACCTTTGGCCTTGGACGTGGGGGCAAGTCACAGATTCTGCTGTTGATTGCATTGTATTTTCCCATGAAATATCTAAAAGGGACACTCATAAATTAAATGTTCAAGCTGGTTATTTTTATTAGTGACAAGACCCATTGACTTTTTGCATCTCATCCTCTTTCATTTCGTTATTACTGGGCCCAACAACACCTTTAGTCGTCATAAAAATAAGGCTTCGCAAATCGGGCTTCAGGTTTTTCTTGCTGACCACCAGAGGGCGGTGTAGTACAAGAAACAAGGTCAAAACGACGGCGCAGCGGTCTCCACCATCAAACACACGGAAACCTAATTTCACCAGCAACAAACTACACATTATGCGGAGATTTGTATTGTGCAATAAATACATGCGCTGTTTAGACACCGTGTGGAGTCTTTGTGTGTACATGCGGACCGTGGACTGCATTTATATAAATCATATATAGTCTGTGATGCTGACATAGAAAAGTATCGAAGCGGAAAACGTGACAAGTGCAGCGGGTCCGGCTCAGCCCTGGATGCGCCCTCATCTGTTTGACGGACAGATGCGCTGATTGGTCAGGGGGGATCAGACGCTACTTAGGCCCGCCTACATGTTTTGTTGCGGCCAATCAGCAGAGTGGGAAAGCTTAACTGGGCGGGTCCATGGCGCTCTGCCCCGCCCTCCAGCCGGCTGTGCTCTATAAATAGGATTGCGTCTCTCCGTTAGTTGGGGAAAATTTCAGTTTTCCTTCCTGGTGGGTGGTGTGAGGAGCTTGGATAAAACGGGGTTTTGAAGGCACGAAAAGGTTCCACCCGCTACCTCGTGGTCCAGGTGAGTCCATGTAACATCATGTTTGTGTCGATTATGAGTCGTCAGTGCCGATAATGTCCAAATGCTGCGTGGTACATCAACTTAATTCTGATGGATGTTTTGAGTTCCTGTTCCTGGTTGTGAAAAACCTTCTTGATTGATGTTTTGACATTATAGACATTTAGCCAAGCTGTAAATCCACCGCGGGGAGTGGACGCCATAGCATAGTGTGCGTTCGTGCTAATGTATGGCGAAGCCTAATCCATTTTGCCCCAAATGACCGCTAGCGTTTTTTTTTTTTTTTGTTTTTTTTTGTTGTTTTTGTTTTTTGTTTTGTTCTTTTTGACATGCATGTATAAAACGCAGTGCAAAATACAGCTGTTAAGTTTGTTTAATCTTTGTGCAGATCAGCCACCAATCAGCTCTGCCTTAACTTCACCTGCCAGCCAAACTGTAACCAAGCGGAACTTAAGCCTCCAAGATGATGCAAATCAACAACGACTCCGCCTGCAACAAGCACTCCCTCATCAACGTCATGCACCGCTTTATCGCAGCTGCCAATAACATGGATGAGACCATCATGGTGCCGAGCCTGCTGCGAGACGTGCCGCTGGAGGAGCAGGTGAAGAGCGAAGTGGAAGCCAACAATAATGAAACTCCATGTCCCAATAGGCAACGGGACATGTACGAGCACTACCTGCTGCTCAAGTCCATAAAGAACGACATGGAGTGGGGTTTACTCAAGAGGGAGATGAGCAGTGGAGCCAGCTTCCTGGAAATGGCAGTGAAACAGGAAGAGCAGCAGCCGGTCATGGGAGAGCTGAATCTAGAAGACAACACAGATCTAGAGCATCAGTTTCATTACCACCTCAGGGGACTGTTCACGGTCTTGTCCAAGCTCACTGTACAAGCAGACCACCTCACCAACAGATACAAACGTGAGATCGGAGGAGGAAACTTCATGAGATAATTGGTGCTTCTGTCTGAACTGGTTTGTACTTTGGGCTGTTTAAGTCTGACCGATAAGGACAACCACTCTGAATTTTCTGATTCAGTTGCACTCCAGACCCCCTGCTGCTCTTCTGATTTCCCAGTAAACTGCTTTTAAAACCCGTGACGCCTGCATGGTTGGTTTTTGCAGCAGTCAATGTCAATGCTTGGCAGAGGTTTGAGTCAGTCCAGATGAAGCACAGCTAAAAGCAATTATTTTTAATTTCATATTTGACAAATGTCACCCTACTGTGGTCATGAATAAAAGGATCCTAATAGGAGAAAGATGAATGCTGGCTATTCGGTCCCTCCTCTTTTAAAAGTTTTACAGCTGAGCTGATGGCTCTGAGCAGTCATTTCCACTAAGTGTTGCTGTAACATGGTGTGCCTTGACTTTTTGTATGTCATCTTCATGCCCTGTTCAGTTTCCTCCCATGTGGTTACAAATGTCAACTTTTTAAGATATTATCTATCACCTGTTTTTAACTGTTTTTATATTTTAAACACCTTGCAGTTAAACTGAAATAAATAATTGAAAACCTATTGTCATGCATCAGGTCAATGATTGTGATTGGACCGGCGTGTGCTCTAAATGGAGAGTGCTCTAATATAGGACGTCTGTGGTAATCCTGCTGCTGAAGGACTTAGGTGCTTTATTGAGTAGGGCTTTGGCTAAAGAAGGCTAAGTCGAGTCTAACCCGAACTAAATTTATGAAACCATTCGATTATTGAAAGACAGTCTAGTTGGTGTAGGAGATTGTGTAGGTGAGGATTTAGTAGTAAATGAATGACCGTTCCAATTAAACCAGTCTCTCTCCAGACATGTTTTAAACGTATTCTAGATGAGGACCATATATGTATTAGCTTCATTAAAATTGAGGTTTTAGGAGACCATTTACCTAGTGGTAAAGGTTTATATGTCTGACCAAGTGTTTGCCGGAGACTCCAGAACACCACTCCCCTGGCAACAGCTCCTCCATGATCAGCCAATCCGGTTGCATAGATTTTTTTCCTATAAGGGTGATTAAGAGATCACAGTGAAGGGCATCCAGGAAGTGAATGAGGGCAAACACATTCGAACATTAAAACAACTCAGAATGAGGCATATTTGCATAAATCTGCACTGTCCACCAACATTTTTAACAATGGACCAGACAAATGGATGTGAAAGTGACTGAGCTGGTCACTGTTGGCCCAGTTTGATAAACTGGGTCAGATGAATCAGGAACAGCTGGTCAGTCAATGTAAACTGGACTCTTCTATATTGTAAGAGGTAAATCCACAGAAGCAAATCCCAAATTCATTCATTCACATTATACTGTACTGAAGAATTGATTTCATTTATTACAGTAAAACTGATAAATCGTAGTTGTCTAGACCAGTGGGGTCACAGGATGAAAAGATTCTGATAATGTATTTGATCTAATGTAATTGGATCAGATCATACCAGTTATTCAAGTAAACCATTCTAAACCTGATTTTACACATTTCTGCTCTTGATATTATTGGAATCAGACTTCAGAAGTTTGGGAACCCATAGTCTAGACTAGCTATTTCACATAGATAACATAAAGTTTGTTAAACGTGCATATTTCTAATATTTGGTTTGACTGAGCAAATAGTTTATCAGCCTTCTGTGTGTGAGAGTACACATGTCACACTGAATATCTTGGGAGCAAGTCGACTATTGCAACAGAATGTCTGATCTGATGTATCTTGTGATTAAGATGTGCAGAGTTCCACTCTTGGGCTCATAATTGCACAGCACATAAAGACATAAAGTTTAATCATTGACCCCCTCTTGATACATGGATCCCTTGGTGTGCATGAGCTCTGTGTGGTTGGTCTGGGCTCTGCTCCTCTGGAGCATGTGGCCATGTGCATGACTTTACCAGTGGTGGATAAGAAGAAGTGCATCTCACTGCACGGGCAGTGCCCTCTCTACCACTGCTGCACCGTATACTGCCCAATGGCTATAAACTGTCTGTGACGGAAATAAATCGCATGACTTTGTAGGACAGGTCGAGCCGATCTGATGTGAGTGCTGACGTGTGAGGACCAAGATCTCCTCAGATCAACAGGCTCAACACACACTGAGCCCTGGGCCACACCTTCAGCATATGTACTCTCACTGACTGAAGGGTGACACCTCTGTGATCCTTTAGCAAATATATGCACTAAATACCCTTAATGTTTTAGAAAGGTCAAGAGAACTGCGCACCCAGTTTAACAGGAATAGGGAGGAATCATAAGCAGTGAGGAGGAGGAGGTCTGTCTGCATTGTGCTGTGGGCTGAGGTTGCTAGGCTAACTGGTCTCATGTGGAGCTCCTTGCAGTCTGTATGAATAGTGCCTTGTACTGCAGCAGTAATAAGAACCTGCACGCTCACTCATATCATTAACATTTCTGTTTCAGTGTGTCCACAACAGCAACATGTTTGCACACAGCACAGCTCAGGAACCCCTTTGGTTACACATATATTACTGACACTGAGCCAAGAATGATGTAAAACATCTTGGCTGTTTCAATGTACAGCGTGTGCTCCTGCAATCATTCTCAGTAGTTTTTACTGAATAGTACATAGTGGTATGCCATTTGCATAGGAAAGGTGCAAGAACACAGCACAATCTGAACTGCCGCGTTTTGTCATTTAGACAATCTCTGCTCCAGCCAGTGCAGTGTCGAAACTGCATCTGTCTGCTCTGTCTACACTATCAGCATCAGCTCTTTTGTCTCGGTGCTGAGGAGACGGCTGAGAACATCATGTACTCGCTCAATCTGGGAGTTTCAACAAACATGGAGCTTCTCGTATTCAAGCTCAAACTGTTTCTAAATACTGAAGCTAATCACTTTGGTGGGATAGTAAATTCTGCATGGTGAACAATAGATCTTAGATGCTTGAGAAATTCAAAATAACACAATAATCAAGTAATACATCAAATATATAAATAATTTTTTGATTTGCTTGTGCCAAAATGCCAATCACATGCCCCAAAACTGCACTTATCCATGTGTACCTTGTTTGTGCAGCGTATGGGCTGTAGAAGGAATGTATACTATCCCTGTGAGGTTATGTAACAGGCCGGTGGGTGTGTAGTCCTGCCGGAGCAGCTTACAGCCTGACACCGAGCGTCTCCCCCCTCCCCCACACACACTGTCCCTCTCCTTTTGTGCAGATTACAATATTTAGGTCAGTCTTTTCTGGCACATACATTGTGAGAAGGCATCTGGTCATGAGGTTAGTATGGCAGCAAAGGGAATCAAACAAGGACCAACAGCTAAGATCAAGAGCCAGATATGTGACATTTTTAACAGCACAGCATAACAGGATAAACTTGAGAGGCTTGTACAAGCAATACAATGTTATTTTTTAAATTTACCTATATGGAAGATTTAACTACACAGCTTTGGGTTTTGGTGGGTGGCACCAGGGGCCATAGTCTCTCTATTCCTGAGATTAGATTCCCCATAAGCACATGTTTATACAGGGAACCATACCAAAGTGCTCTGCCACTGTGCCTCCCCTCATCTCCACCTAAATATATATTGAATTAATTAAAGCCAAAATAGTTTCTAGTTATTGTCCAATCTGTTGTATGAACAATTTGACTGTGTGTGAGCTCTTGCAATTCTAGTTTATATTTAACTACGAAGTAAAAACATGTCTACAGTGTGCATAAACACAGGCCCCTTGTGTGTTGTCAGAGCTTCAGCTTGCCTACATGCAGCTCCATGTTAGAGCTTCAGGTTGCCTACATGCAGCTCCATGGTCAGCAGCAAGACTGACCAATGCACAAGTATCGAATCTTCTAGAACAGAAACTTGTAGTGCTCAAGTGAGAGGAACCCTTGTACCTGGTGGGAAAGACAATTTCAGGGCACCAGTTTGACTTTAATCAGAGCTGTGATAACTATCAGGGGAAACCTTGATACTCAAGTCCTATGTTTGTGATAGGATCCTGCCCATGGCTCCATTTTATCTAATCTGCATGGTGAGGGCAGGACAATGACAGTGCTGTTTAACTGCAGAACAGATCGCATTGTCTCCAGACACTGGGTAGAGTGAGAAAGCACAGTTAAACTAATACACTTCTTTTAATATTTGCTTTCCATTCAACATCCATTACAAAGTGATGATAATCTCACATGTGATAAAATTAGATTAAAACTAAAATTAGATCAAACTTGAGTCCCAAGGTCCATTTGCTGCCCATCTCCTCCATTGTTTGACCCTTGGCATTATCAAAAATAAAAGTGAAAGTAAAACTGACATATAAACACAATTTTAGATGTAACAATGTGACTCAAATGTATGCTGATAAATATGTCTTTATTTTACTATTACAATTTCTGTAAGACATTCTGCAAATGTCTGAGAATAACACCAATTTGTGGTACTCCTTGACTTGCTAATAATATCACTTCTCAGTATGCAAGAGAGGAGTAAGGATTTTAGTTTTTGGTGATCAATCACAGCTTGGGGAGTTCAGATCTTAATGGCGCGCTTTATCTTACCCATTACACTGATTATGTATGCAAGCATGGAGTGGGCCAGTCTAAGCGCAAACAAAAGTAACATCACCCTGATAAGATTAGATAAGAGGTGGTTGAACTTTTAATTTCCACTCCACAATCTAAACTACAGACCATAGACTATATGCCACAAACCAATTAACAGTTCAGCTTGGTTTTATTTACCAAAGGTTTGTTGAAAGTTCAAATTGAAATAAAGGTGATTTCTGTCACTGCAGGTTTGAGATTGTAACACGTGTTTACCACAGTGTTGTGAAGCAAGAGCTGTCCCCGGTAACATCCAACTGGGATTGCGTCGCTGTTTTCTCCAGGGATATATTTAGATATGTCGAAGGGGAGTGAGGCCTAACGCAATTTAAACATGCAATGGTTTGTCTCACCTATGGCACTTAACACCAGCACTTGAACCAGAAGACTTAGAAGTAAATGTATGAAGTGACTGCTGAAGAAAACAGGAAATCTCAAGAGGATGCTGGTGAAACCATAGTGTTAATTTGCTGTTTACAACAAAAGCCTCTCAGGTCTCATGAGAGGCAAATCTGCCGTCTGATGAGCAACAATGCAATGACTTTTTAAGGCATTTCTTGGAGCAATGATGTCAAGATTATTAGAGCTATCATAGAACAATCTTGACCATTTTAGAAGAGGAAGAAGTTTTATATCAAAAGAAGTTATTTCAATCTAATCTAACCTCCAAAAATGTAAACCTAAATATATTGTGTATTTTATGTCTTTATGTGTCTTTACTTTTGCATTAAGAAAGTTTGATTTGCCATGGGGATGGTGGTGCTGAAATAAAATGAAGAATTTCACTTTTATTTTGTTATGGGCCAATAGTGGTGAATATTTGTTAAACTGTGATGTTTCTTTAGCAAAAACTAAAATTTTACAATGTGACATTCCTACTTGTGGCACATTTTGTATAATTGTTCACTTGTTTTGACATAAGAAAGGGAAGTATCTAGGCTACACTTAAGATGCAAGTGAGCAGAACATGAACGTTACATAAGCTGATTCAACTGCCATTAAGAAAACAGATGTCCTCCCTGAACCCACATCGCAACAAAAAAAACCCCTCATTTTATTGACTTAATTGTATTTAAGAGCTATTCCCACAAGAGAGTGTTGCCCAGGTTAGATGGGACTCGTCTTTCAGTGGTATGAGATGTTTTTATGGAAAACATGCCGCACCCTCCTCTTCATATTCTATCTCCATGTACGAACAATGGGGAACTCCTCTAGACTGCCTGGCCTTCCTGTTTCCATCTCAGTCTGTCAGTAGACCCAGTACAGACTTGCCCTCCTTTTGCTCCAATCACAGGAGCTGGTCTGGAGCAGAGGTCCAATTAAAAGCAAAGACCCGCAGAGGCTTGGTGAAATGGGAGGGTCTAGAAAAACTGAACTTTGTATTATGTAATAACTTTGATTTACTGGACATAAAAGAAATATGATCCAGTAACTAACCACAATAGTTAGGCTAATGTGTGTGAGCGATATCTGGTAAATGTTGCTAAGAAAAAAAAAAAAATGAATGAACTATGTTAGTGAATATATATTTGGATCGTAACCCCTTTGAAGTGAATGAACTGCAGTAACCCACTGCACTGTAAAAACCGGCAGCACTCGCCCTGGTTGTCACGTCTCGCAGCAATAAAATAACTTTTCTAGGCCAATTACAGTCCATGGTTTAAATTGTACATGTTCAAAATCATAAGCTGCCAAAAAACATCTCAACTTAGCAGTGTTAGGTTTACTCACAGGGTATTTGTTTTTCCTAACATGTCCTATTATGATGCTGCCTCTTGGTATTCAATCCAGTGACTCAATCAATGGTTACAAAAGCCTTTTAGAAACCATGGAAATCATAATCTATGTACTTTTCACAGCCCTTCTATGGATTTCAGAATGATGAAGTATTAGGACCGCTGTCATAACAATTTGAAACAAGATATGCATTGCATTATTAACAGTAATGTTACTACAATATCTAATTTAATTAGGTTGTCATTCATATTCTTCAAGCATACTTTTGCTCAAGTAATTGGGTAATGATACAAAATAATAAAATTCACTCAGTAAGTAAGTATATGACTAGATATGAACATATGAAAAGTGAAAGATAGAATATATATAGATAGATAGATATATAGATATATAGATAGATGTTGTAATCCCAAGCAGTAGAGTGAAACATGTCAAGTTTCTTCATTGTTAGATGATTGTGGTCACATTTTGCTGTACTGCCGAGTTTGGCAAGATGGGACATGTCTGAGTGGAAGTACCAAGGTACAACTAGCATAAAAATGATTCACTATAAATTATAACCTGCTTAAGAGTTGTGCTTACTTATATCACTAGCATGTATTTTAGTAATCACATTTAGATATATTTACCATTATGTTTAAACCATATTTACAAAAGACAGCCTAATAATGACACTAAAACACATAAGATAAGCTTATTGGATTCACAACCATGCTTTATTCTTATTGATTTCTTTAAAAAAAAACAAAACAAAAATAACAAATAAAACTTTGCGCTGTTTTTCAGTCGGCTTTTTTCTTGCTTTCTTCAGCTTAACAATATTTTCTTACATCTTTAGTCTCTTCATCTTAAATATTTAGTTTGTGACTTCAAACCAAAACTTCATTGATTGTCAACACAAAATCTTTTTCAGCACCAGTACACTAAAACTGTACTTTTAGCCTTCTTGAAATACTGTTTGAACATAGGAGCAAAGCAATTCAAAAAAGCACATTTGAAAATGAAGCACCAACCATACAAATGTGTCAATACACTTGTCAGGTATACAAGAGGTCAAATATATTAATGACTATTAAATTAACCACAACAAACAAAGTAAAGAAACACTGCAACACAAAGCGCTCCTCCTTCTCCAAACACTGGAGGACATGGGACAGTCGTGACGGCATGTGCACTGGACTGCAGAGATCCACAGGAACTAAAGAGTTCAGAACCAGAGTGGAGGACTGTGCCACACCTCGCACCACAAACATTCACACATAATTGACTTTCACAAACGACTGCCTCTCATTCTGTAAGATGTGAGGATAACATAATGTTCCCTAAGGTCAAGGACTTAATGAATGAGCAGGATTTAATGGAAATAGAGGCCAAAGAGTAGCAAGTTGGAATACTATGCATCACAGGCTTTTCTTGCAGGGCACATGTCTCGAAGGTGGACAGAAAACCTATGGTCTGCAGTTTAGCTCACCTGGCTGGCCTTTAAACAAGAGTTACATCCAATCAAAAATATCACTTTCACACAGGCCCAAACACAAGTCCTAAACAGAATCCATCCCTTGCCACAAGAATACATTTATAAAACCAAATGAGTTAACCCTGATGGCAAGATATGCATATACACTCACATGTACATAATTGTAAAAAAGGTTTCCTAATGGTGTATTCAAATATACCTATAGTTAGGAACCTGAAAGCTGCTTTCCAGTACTGACCACTCCTATGTGCAGGTCCTTACGTGTTGTGATCACTTAATCACCTTCTGGCAGAGGTCAGAGGTTATAGGCGGGGTCAAGTCATTATGGTTGGTTGGGATTAAACCAACCTTTAGCAAACAAGCTTGCTTTAAACAAGTACTTGTAAAAAATGGATTTTCGATAGTTGTCCGTTTGCTGGCTGGAGGCTACCGGCTGCGTAATTTCCCTGTGTTAATAAATTTGTCCTCGTTGGGCTCCTCCTCTTCCTCATTGTCCTGAAGGATATAAATAGAGGAGCCAAGTAGTTTCTGGAGTTCAGGCACACACCGCACCAGGTCCACATGTCCTTCCTCTTCTTCTTCCTCCTCATCAGTGTCTTTGTTCTGACCTTTGTGCAGTGATGCCAAAGCGGGGCTCACCTGGCTCACGGAGACCTGCTTCATGAGCTCTGCATGAGGCAAACTCACCACCTCCAAGTGTGGGAAGCGTGCCCTGAATATTCTTGCTGACATCTTCACACGTTTTAAGACGTCGGTCAGGAGGAACCAGTTGCAGAAACTGATAAGAAAAAAATGAAACGTCAGAATGTATAATGTATAACAATATATTAGTGGTGGGTCGTTATCGGTTGTTAGAAAATTATGTATTTTACCCCATATATTCTATAATCATATGTTAGAAATTTATGTGTGCTCCAATAACCTCTGTGTGCTTTTAATGTGTACAGTTTGGCTTCCACTTGTTTTGGGAACTGAGAGATAATGTGGCGCCTTCTCTCAGATCAGAGAGAAACCACAGCACCCAAACTCTTGGGTGCAGACGCTGTACAAGGACAACAGACAGCCACACAATAATACTACAAAATTTATTATGCATAATTGTGTATGATGT
>KN507182.1:0-13541 GCA_000787155.1 Scartelaos histophorus
ATTATTATTATTATTATTAAGTATTTACTTGGCAAATTTAGTTCAATTGATCTGTTAAAGCAGACCTATTATGCAAGACTGAGTTTTTAAGCATGTTATTGTTGTTTCTCATACCATTTCTACTTACCTGAAGTTGTATTTGGCGTGTTATGTGCATGCTTCAACACATCACGTATATTCAAGACGCCATATTGCCATTCAATCCCTGTTCACCACCACCTGCATACACTCACTGTTCTCTACTTTTTTTCATTCTGTTCTGTTACTTTCTTAATCGTGATAGATTCAGCAGTGTTGCATGCTCATTTTGGTACAAATGAAAAAAATATCTGTTGCTTGCTTGCTATCCATAGGAGGAGAGAAACTTTGTTATGTGTTTACAGCGATGTCAGCTCCCATTGGGCACTGCATTTTTCTAATGCGGAAGTCAGACTTGTTTCTTTTATTAAGTCATTTTAGAGTAATATTGTGATAGCAAGCACAAAAAGTCTTCTTTAATTTGTTCAGGGCTTGCACCAAGACTAAGTTTACATTGTTCACTTCTTTAGAATTTGCCAAATAACAATAGAAGGAAGAAGTTGAGAGTAAGAATGGTTACTGATAGTAAATTCAAAACCCAACCCTTAGACAGCTGACATTGCCTAATTGCCTAAAACCAAATGTTAGAATTAGTGTCTCAGTATTTGGATGAATGCAATGACTAAATTTCTTTCCTGCCAAGTAACAAAATGTAATCATTCCAATTTTCAAATAATGACAATAATGGAGATATGTTGGACGCTCTTTCAGTGAAGTGCTCAGTGCTCACTAAAACAGTTCAGAATTTGGTAATGTCCCCTTGTGTCGGAACAAATTGCAGGGGTCTTCAGTCAGCTGACGTCAAACTGGTACGATCTCTTTGACGTCAGGCTGTGGGCTCTGGGCGTCATTTTGGCTGCATTGTTTCAACGGGTTCAAATTGGCAACCCCTACAGTGATGCCCGACATGGTTACTGATAGTGCAGCTGCTCCTACATCCCCACACTGCTGTCAAGGTCAGAAAAGTAAAAAAAAAATGCTGCACTAGTAATTTTTCTCTGCTCCAAAATGCCTTTGAAATACTAAAGATGATTTTTTTCAATTAATCTTTAATTGTAAATGCTTGCTGTTTTTTACAAATTCTACATTCAGACAAGGAGGATGAATGAATTGCGTAATGTTTGATTTGAGGAATAAACTATTGATTACCAAAATGAGTAACTTTTGTTGAAAAAAATAAGCATATTTTATATTGCACTGAGAAATGAAAAAAAAAATCATGAATCTTTACTGTGAGCTTGCTTGCATCACCACAAAACTGTCATATGAGGCCTGGAGTAGGGCTTCCTCCTTAGGTCTATGGAAATTTTGTTCCTTTAGTGATACTATTCCACAATATGTCATAAAATCTATCCATCTATGTTCCAGAGTGTGGTGTTAATTTTCTTATTCCATGAAATCATGCAGTTGGCTTTCCACCTCTGAAAGTTACATACTATTACTTGGTGGTGCAACACTGTTGGAGCTCAACACTTGTAACACTTAACACTTACTTCCCTTTGCTCAGTATGTGATGCTTTGATTGTTTTCAGATGGAATCAGCGTGACAGGCCTGCCAATCTCCAGCCCTCTTCGCCAAGTGCTCAAACCTCGTCCTGAAAACAAATCAGTCAGCAGTGAGTCTGGCAAAGCGGAGTTCAACCACATAAAGGTACAGAAACGCCTCTCCACATTATATAAAAGCCTTAGAATCCACAATCCCTTTTATCTGTGGCCAGCCAGGTGGCTTTGACTTTAAAAAAGTTTTCTTTAGTATTATTTGAACAAGATGTGTAACTGGCATTGCACCTGAAGCTTGCCTTTCAAAAAGTCCCACTATGACACCTTCATACTAAAGACTGAATGACAGTTTTTTTTTTACTTAATTGTAAACAGTTCCTGGACCACATAGAGCATTGTGTCTCAAACTGTGGTGTGTGAGCCCCTTGAGATGGTACACAGATTTCTCTGCTGTAATTTTTTATTTTTTTGCTCATTTTAGAGTTAACTTAATCTACATTTTGTCTTCTTTTGAGTTACTTCTTATCTAGAGCGATATAATAATAGTGTTGTCCTGTTTTAGACCTAGACTTTGACTTATAATACTCCAGTTTTGTTTCCTGGTTTAGATCTTTTTGTACTTGGTGTGAACTACTGCTCTCACACCCTTATTTTATTTCAATATTTGTATAATATTTATTTTAACTGTAAATAATTATAATGTAAAAGAACTGTGCCATGAAAATCCAAATCAGCTTTATTAATATAGCACATTCACTTCAGTTCAAATGTTAGTAGCTAGAACACAGCATATAGGAGATAAAGACTTGACCAAGATTCTGTAGATTGGCACATAAACCTATGGCTGTACTTTAGGGCTTTGTGTAAATTTTCATTGGCTCTTGGAGCTTCAGTACACATAAAGCACTCTCTTCTTGGTCCTGTGGGATTATTGCATAACTGTAGATTTCAAGGTTCTCTGGGGTTAGGCATCAAATGAGACACACATTGTTTAAGGCGAAACCAGCAATTTAATCAGTGGTTAGCCCTATTAGGATCTGAGCTTGACTGGCAGCTCTGATGTTCGCAGCTGGAGCATGGTTAAAGTGAAGCCAATTACACATGGAGCCTTTCCGAAGCCCACAGCCTGTTTTAAGGATGTCCATGTCCAGTCTCCTTTGTTACTGTACATGTTGGCTTTATATTGAGCCCTAGTCAGAACATATTTCCCAGAACAGATAAGCCCACTTTGCTCTTGGAAATGTTACAGCTGGTTTCTGCTGTACTTCGAATTTATGGCAACATAAAGACAAGACATGTTCAAGCTCATTCACCATTTTTAGATGCACAAGCAACAGAATTGGTCACAAACATTTATTCATTGCATTTCTTTGGAACAAATGCATTTAGTAATGTGTATGTTATGTCATGTCAGAATACACATGGTATTATTGGATTATATCGCTTTTTCTGATAGTGATGATTCTTGTGACAAAATGTGTAATGGCGTGACAAGTGGTGCATGATAAACTGAGAGCACTGGTTTGGTGTGATTTGGCCTAGAGATTGGATGGACAGATGCACAGGAAATTGAAATGGTTGATGCCAGTTCAATGGCTGGCACTCACAGCAAGTTCCTCCTGTATGTGTCATTGGAGCCATTCATTTGAAACAGGATAATTTCAGACTGCACATTGGTATTGTGTTGTTTTAAGAACATGTTCTTGGTTGTACATTTTTTAAAGGCTCAAGAATGATCAGTCAAATTATGATTCAAATAATTTGTTATGCTCAAGCTCTGTTGTGTGTTTTTTATTTGTCATAATTACTGCTATGCACATTATTATGAACTGAAATTGTCTGTCTGCTTAAGCTGAAGAAACAAAAATCTGTATTACCTTATTTGCGTTGGTAGTACCAAAGTAAAAGACCTATAATGTCTTTGCTATGAGCATGTTATCAGCAGGCCTGTCCCTGTGGGCACCTGGCCCCTGCCTGTACTGGTACAACTCTAATGAAGCAGGTGTCAGCTGGGACTCTGGGCTCGCACTGTATTTCTTCAGTGAGCAGTTGGTGAGTGATGTGTAATCAGTCCAGCTCTCAGCGTGCACAGCTCTAACCTCATCTGTCTCTGTGTGAAGGCCTGGAACAGCCTTAACACTTTTTAGTTTTGTTGCTTTTCCACATTATTTACACTATGAGAAGTCTCTAAATGTACCTATGCTGGGGTATATGAACATTTCATCAGCCCATCGCTGTAGTCTTATGTCTATTCAATGTAGCTCTGAAAACTCTATTCAGACTTTGATTGGAGTATGTTTTCCCCCAGCAGTGGAGTTCTATAGGGATTTGGTCTTCATTTGACAGGAGTTTTGGAGATCGATGAGTCAGGTAATTTAACCTCAAGTATGAAAAAGGAATCTCTAGTCATTTCACCTACGTTATTGTTCGTAAATCTCCGAGCGATAGGCTTATGTGCACTCCCGCTATTCACTTGGCCCTCACGTGAACCTAAATCTCCACTATACAGATTTCATTGAGGCCATTTCATTTGAGGCTATGATGCTGAAATAGACAGGCGTTGCCTATATGACCGGTGATTATCTTCAACCCAGTATATGTCTGGGGCACTGCAGTCTGCTCAGGCGCTGTTTTCCTTCACAGGCCACAGCACAGTATGAAGGCTATTTACAGATTTCACTCAGACCTGTGTGTGCTCTGAGAAGAAGCTCCATATAAAGAGGAGGTATAAGAGGTTGTCAGTCACAGCTTCCACAGATTTACAGTTAGGCCCACAAATATTTGGACAGTGACACAATCTTCATGATTTGGGCTCTGTATGCCACCACATTGAATTTGAAATGAAACAACTACAATAGAATTGAAGTGCAGACTTTAAGGTTTAATGCAAGTGGTTGGACAAAAACATATGATTAAATATGTAGGAGTTGTAGCCATTTTTATACAGACAATTCTCTCATCAGGGCTTCTTCAGGTGTTTTTTGGCAAAGTCAATTCTGGCCTTTCTATTTTAATGGTTTGCACTTTGTAGTGAGTCTTTTGTATTTACTCTCATGAAGTCTTGTCTTTATGTTAGACTTAGATACTGGTACATCTACTTCCTGGAGAGTGTTCTTTTGTGTGTGTTAATTTGAGTGGATGTTGTGAAGGGGTTTTCACCATGGAAAGGATTCTGCGACCATTCACCACTGTTGTCTTCCGTAGACCTCTAGGCCTTTTTGAGTTCCCAAGCTCACCAGTGATTTGGTCACTTCTAACATTTCTGTTATCTCTCTGATAGATTTCTTCTTTTTTTAAGCCTCAGGATGGTCTGTTTTACCTCTGTTGAGAGCTCCTTTGACCACATGTTGTGTGTTCACAGCAATAGTTTTCAAATGCAAACACCACACCTAGAATCAACTCCAGACCTTTTCACTGCTTCATTGATGACAGGTTAGCAAGGAAAGAGCCCATGCAGCCTTGTTACTTAGTTACTTAGTTACTTACTTACTTACTTACTTACTCGTTCATTTGTTCATTCATTCATTTTGGCTCAATTGTCCAATTACTTTTGATCCCTTGAAAAAGAGGTGGCTATTTATTAAAGAGCTGTAATTCCTAAACCCTTGCTCCAATTTGGATGTGAATACTTGCAAATTAGAGCTGAGAGTCTGCACTTTAAGCCCATATTGATTATATCATTGTATCCTGAAAAGGTTTTCATAAACAACTAAAATAACAAAACTTGTGTCACTGTCCAAATATTTCTGGGTCTAACTGTAACTGTGGAAATCGGGTGTACAACAGTAGTACTTTTATGTGTTTATATGGACTGGGCTATATTGCAAAAAATAACATATTTATTTCCCTCATATTTGTCAATCAAAGACTGCCATTTAACATAAAATTAGTTATGATTTTTACTCCAATATCTCAAACCACATACTTTTTTTTAGAGTATGTGAAAAAACATTAGTTTGGGTCAACCAAGTGCCCAAATATGCATAAAGAATATATGCATAAAACCTATTTGAACACTAAATTCGGATTAGATATTTTGCAAGAAATTACCAAAACTGTCTTAAAAATATCAGCAGAGGCCATCAGCCATTGGCTGCTCTGGATTATAATCAATCAGTATCGGCATCAGCCATATGCATATCAGTCGAGTTCTATATAATAGTAGTAGTTGCAGTTTTGGCGTGATTAGGTCAGACTTTGAAAAGGCTGATGTCAGCATTATGGCAAGAACCAACAGCGTGCAGCCACGAGGAAGCTGTGTTGCAGGCGTGAACCCACAGACAGGGACTGGGGGGCAAGAGGACGAGGGGGTGGATCCTTCTCTATTTCTCTGGGCTAATCGAATCCACTAGAGATGTACGCTGAGTCGGCTGCCTGCCAGCTAGTTGCTATATTTAGAACGCTGGCCCTCACCATGGCAGTCAGGGTCCCTTTATAAATACTGATTTCAGGCTTGATACAGATATTTTTAACTGCCACAGCTGTCTGCCCAGGAGTGAAGATCCAGCCTATGACCTAGAGACAATTTTTCCTGTTTTCAGCCATTCTCCTTCTTAATGCTAGTTTACTCTTTTAGTACCTCCCAGTGTTATTTTCAAACTACTAATTCTATTACAGTGACAACAAGATAATATTTTATTACAAGTCAATGCCGTGTTAACTTAAGTAAGATTTTATGAGCAATATTAACTGAAAGCAAACCTTCTTATTGTTATGGCCTAATCTGATCAGTATATCCCGTGTAAAGGTGATAACAGTAATGTGTCTGAGTGCAGTAGTAGGGTCTATTATCTGAGCTTTCAAGGTGTACAGGGGAAGGTGTGTGTTTTATTATTTAGCATGTGTATTCTGCAGAGCTACATTTCAACAAACCTCCGGCCTTCAGATATTTTTCCAGCTCTTCCATTCAAGATATTGACATTTTGTGGCTTACATGTCTTCAGCTACACTACTGTTGAGGCAATACTAAAACTTCATGTACTCTGTCCAGTCTGTCTATTATCACTGTGAATGACAAATTGTATATGTCTGCTACATTTTATTAAGACCATGACATATATGGAGCCTGGAGCCATGTAATCTGTTATCTTTATCAACTTAATTCTCGGCGGCACAGTTTTTTTGGTGCTTTGGGTGTTTAACTGACCTTCATGGTAGTGGCCATATGAGCCCATGTTTTATCTACACTCAGCTGGGAACTATATGTTATAGTGTATAGGCATTTTTCATTTATGCGGTTCACCTATAGGGTGGATGTGGTCTAATCAAGCGTAATCAGAACTCCTAATCAGAGCGGTCCTTCCTCACAGACTTACTGATTCAGCAGAGTTTACACAGTTGTAGTTTTGGATTGTTTGCCAACACTTTTATTCCTCCAAGCCGCTTAGCCTCCAGGTGCTTCAATTACCTGTCGGACAAACACAGGCGTCTGATTGGGCTCAGGGCTGCAGCTGCAGTTGCACAACACAGCTGTCTCTCTCTCCTCCAGGACTGTTTTACTCATACTGGCTTTATCCAAGAGGGAGCTGATCTGTGGAGCACACTGATGAATGGAGGCAAAGCAATGAGGAGACAAGAATATGTCACATATAGGCAGATCCTGCTTTCTCCTGTGTCTCTGGATGCTTCAGTCTCTGTGCTATCAAGCTCCCGCAGGAGGCACAGGTACAGCTGTGACCAGCCCATATGTAATTATGGCCCTCTGTCATTTCTCACTCAGGTCTGTCACTGCACACAAATATTACGCTATCAAATGAGTTCATGCAGAAATTCAGAAAAATATTGAGGAACACAATTTGCAAGGCAAATTATTCCTTTTCATTTTATGCCTTGTGGTTAATAATTCCTATTGACTGCCAAGTATCAGAATCTCATCATATTGCACCAATATTGTTAGCTCAGAGGAGAATGGTTAATATTTGAGCACAGAAAAGCAGGACTGATTTCCTTTGAGATGCCTGCTGTGTTCACATGTTGGCAGGATGTCCACATGACTCCATGGTGAACTGAGCTGTGTATTACTCTCACAGTTAAAGACACAACGTCCTGTGCATGTCACTTGTACTGTTGTTTTGAGCACGTCTTTTTGTCTCCTGATGACCTGTCCTCTCTCCGGCCTCTCCCTCTGATACAGAGCCGTGGGCCAGCTGCCTCTCTCTGATGGTCAAATGATCTGCTCCATTTGCAGCCTCACCCCGAGGAGAGCCCACTTTGTATTTTTCTAATTACTGTTCATGTAAAATGCACCACTCTGTCTGAGCTCTCAGGCAGATTTTTATGAGCTGTGGCCAGATGGGCAGATTCCCATTCAGAGAATTTGCCTCCAAGCAACCAAAACTTCACTCTTACTTTTCTACATTGTCACTAATCAAAAACACACTGTTTGTCATGTCGGATAACAAATCTGACTGAACAATAAATGTGTTTGTGGCCAATTTGAACTGGGGATTCTGGGTCCAGCTTCACTGATAGTCTTTTTCATTACATTTTCATTATGCTGTAGTCCTCCAATACTGTACATCTAAGTTATTTTTATGTGGTGTTGTGTTCATAATACAATTTGGTACTTTGTACCTATATCTGGATTATGTTACTACTCCTGTAGAACCTTTGTTTGGGTAGTATAGTTTGTAGAAATCATATCAAATGTATAAATAATTTGTTTGGGAGTGACAACAACTCTTACAAACTCCACAGTGCAGTCTGGTGACAGAGGTTTCGTGTGTATTGGAGCCCTGCCCTGGCTTGTGTTGGTGCATTTTAAATTGCTGTCGCATGCAGTGCCTGGTGGGTGAAATTAGCAGAGAATCAAGCATTTCATCATGGTTACTAGACTCCAATCCATGTGTAAAATCCAGCGAGCCACGCCAACCTCCATATGCCACCACACTGTGCACCCAGCACCCTCCCTGCTCCAGCCGCTAACCACCACCAAGCTATTTTTACTTTTTCTACTGGGGAGCAAAAAGCTTTCAACTTGCGCTTTTGAAGCCTCCTTGACATGTCTGTGCTTGACTGTGCTAATAGGCAAGCGATAGGGGCGTGACACCTGCATAGGACAACAGGGTTACATAAAAGGACAGGCGTTTGATGAGTGCAGCGCCCATGGGTCCTGCGCTGTAACTGTGACAGATGCCAGTCCTCCTGCACCTCTTGATCCTCCTTCATGACTCACGGCCCATAATCAGATTCACAAGCAGAATCTAAGTGAATTAGTCAGCACTCATCACAATCTGATTACACAGGATGAAATGCTTTTTTTATTGACAGAATTCACAGAATCTATAGAAGAGGTGCACCTGCTGTCCTTTGTACGGGATGTCAGATATCAATGTGAAATAAATTCCCCATACATTAAGGCTGAAATATTCTTTGACTATCTGGCCTTCTTTTGGAGTTAATGTTGTTTATGTCATTATACACAAATGCTTTGATACGGATCTCTTGCCCTCAGCTGACAAGTGCATTTTTTATTTTTCAATTTTTATTTAGTTATTTGTTTTTTTCTATTAAAATCAAATAGCTTTTAATATTAATTTCCTTAATATAAACTCAATTATATTATTTATTGCCATTTAGCTCAAAGTCTGAACTATATTCAAAACCACATACTTGTACTTATAGAGGATTGGTTGTAGACCTCTCCATTAAAAAGACCCAAGCTGATCATTGATGATTAAAAATGACTCAGCCTCCATTTTGATTAAAACTCCATTGCTAATGACACATCACCATTATGGATAAACTGGCGTACTGCATTTGTGAGACAAAGGAGATGCATCAGCATTAAAGATTAGAAGTAGAATTTGTAAATAAATGTAGCATAATATTAGATATAAAGGATGGACCTAAGAATCATTTAATTCTAATAATAAATGGCATGTCTTTTGTGTTTTTGTTTTGTTTTGTTTTTGATTAATTCATTGAAATGAACACGTATTTTGACTTAGAGAAAAACCTAGTTAACCTTATCTTAACTAAGCAGAAGCTGAGATTAAAAATATGTTGTAGCTTCATGCAGCAGTCTCCCTGGTAACGTGGTGATGTTCCTGTGAGGATTTGTGGATGCAGGGGCCCCGAAGGGTCTCACTGAGGTCAGCTTTAATTGAATCATCATTTCTATAGTAATTTTGAACAGTGTAAAGTGTCACTGTCCCTAACCCCTTTGTCCATCCACACCATCACCAAAAGCTTTTGAGTTTTACTACACTATTTTACAAGTACTATTACAATAGCAAAAGGAAAATAAATTTGTCAACTGGACAAAAAGTTATTTGGTTGAATACGTTTCGCAGCCTATCCACGCTGCTTCTTGGTTATATCTTTTGATTAAATGGTGCTTAAAAATTGCAAATCCCTCTGTTCAGAATAGGATTTTTTGTTAATTGTTAATTAATGATGCAACCCCAAAACACCCTATTAGAACTATCAGAACTGAAGAAGCAGCTTGGACGAGCTGCGAAACGTACTCGACCAAATAACCTTTTGTCCAGTTGACAAATTTATTTTCCTTTTGCCATGGATTCTACCTGGACAACTGAGGGATTTTTCACATATGTTATTCCAAAGTTTAGTGGTTTCTATATTGTTTTCAAGCAGACCTGAATGGCTGACTCAATTTTGATGTCTCAAGGACCTGTGCTTATGATATTTTACTTTGAACCATAATGCAATTTACTTGTGAAACCAGGAGTTGTATTTTGTTCATGTTCAGTAACAGGTGTTGTGTTTTGAACAGCAAACCGCTGGTCTTATCACTTTCACGTTGCCAAAATATAAATTGTGTTAAATTGACTTAACTCAACTTAACTTTATTTCTAGAGCACTTTAAAAAGAACATGGTTAACCTGCTGTACACAAATTAAACAGGACACAAACAGGGACAAATGGTAAATATTCATACTCAAACTGAGTTAAAAGACAAGGAGAAAAAGTCTTTAGGAGGGACTTAGATGCAGGCAGTGAGTTGACCAGCCAGATGTGCAGATATATAAATAAGCATGCTATTGCAGGCATGTTATTTAAAAATGAAGACTAAGCTTTACAGAGAACCCTCAGAACTCAGACTTGAGTTTGTCAGATTTGCTTTCCCAGTTATATCTTTTGATTAAATGTTGCTTAAAAATTGCAAATCCCTCTATTCAGAATAGGATTTTTTGTTAATTTGCAAGTGATGCAACCCCCTATTAGATTCTCCTCACATATCCAGCATTTTTTTTGTTACTTACCATATTGCTTTTGCTGTCCCTCTCCATCAGTCAGCATATGAAAGCTATCTGATAAAGTGTTGTGATTGGACCGTCACAGGCACGGCTGGGAGGAAATCTGTTCCAGCAGGAGGGGGTTGGTTGATCTGCCAGAGCAAATAAAAGCCTCTTCAGATCTGTGTGCGTCCTGGGCTGTGTGCAGCACTGTCCATGGTGCTGAAGTGCAGATCGGGAGATTGACTGACAGCTGGAGCACATTATGTTGTGTGTGTGCTTTCTCAGTTGGGTTGCTTTAGCACAGAGAGGAAAACTGAGGCCTCTTTCTGGTTCTCTGGCTCTGCCTTCTTTAGACCAGTGCAGGCAGAGTTGGAATGAACCTGTCATTGAGAGGTTTTGTGTTTCAGCCCCATCTACAAATCAATATATTCCTCAAGTTCTAGTTCTAGATTAGAGTTTGTAACCCATGCTTTGTTTGTTTTATTTCCTTATGTTTTTTTTCCTAAACAGTTACTCTCTGACCTCCCAAAATTCCCATAGATGGGCATGCAGAGGTACTGTTTAGAAACCCCCATTCTAATTGCCACATCAGAGGCAAAGTCTAACAGCGAGGAGGTGCAGAGCGTGACATTAAAAACATGTGTGGGCAGAAATGTCAGGAGCATCATTAAAGAGCTGGCTTAAGGCTTTGCCTTTTCTTTTTTGTTTGTTTGGAATTTGGAACCATGCAAACTCGCCATTCCTCGTCAGTGATGTCAGCTATTTTCATCCACACAACATTTCTTTTTTCCTCTCAAGTTTTAGATGCACCAACTCTCCGTAGCTGTAAAAAGAACTTGAGGTGTGTTTCACATACACCTCATCAACATGCAATTAATGCAAAGTCATCACTCTTAAGTTTGATAGAAATTTCTGAAATGACCATTAAAGCCAGTTTGATCTTAGGGTTGTCATATTGTCATATTTCTCTGTTTAATGCTGCTTCTCAAACACAGACTCTTTTCCACAACCACTTCTCCTGTTGCTTTCAGAAAACTTTATTGCATTTCATGATATTTTTCATAAAGGATGATAGGCTAATGTACAGATAGGCTAGATCACAATTTTGATTTAATCACATGATTATATCGAAATTGTTCTTGATCATGTCACCTCCAGGCCGAGATATTGTGAAACTCTAACTTATTTGATAGATTGATAAATACATTATCATTTGTCAAAAAACATAACATGATTTACAAAAACAAAACTTTTTTTTTTTGGAAAACGTTCTGTGTTCTGGCCATCATTTGATCCATCTCCTTAGAACATGTGGAATCTTAGCAATTGCAAATGTGCTAACCTAAGGACTAAACTTTTTAAAAATTGGCTAGAACCAGCTGCAAAACAAATAAATGATTCCTTTATTTTTCTTGACTTTTTTTTAACAGATGACATCTAAAAACTTGAGACCAATTTTATTTGTTGCTCTATTTTGTCTGTTTTGGTAAATTCTCAAACTGACTTTTAGTGCCTTCTGGTGGCTGTTTAAAACAATGCAGCCTTGACATTAGAAATGTTTTGAAGTATAAGGGCCAATGATGTATAAGGATTTTCATACATATTCATTAATTCATATGTTTGACATTTATATTTTAGTTTAGATTATTTTGACTTACCGTATTTTTCAGACTATAAGGCGCATCTAAAATCAATAAATTTTCTCAAAAATCAACAGTGCGCCTTATAATCCAGTGCGCCTGGGAGTTCTGCCATGTGCTGTACAAGGACCCCAAAATGCACCTGTCAAGAGACATGCACCATGCAGATTTCAGGTTTTGTATTTTTGTGTTAAAACTGAACAGTGTTGAGAGGGATCCGGGCATGTTTGATGCTGAAATCACCCAACTGTTCAACTTGTATTTTTGTGTGAGAGTTATTGTAAATTACCTGAATAAACTTCGATTTATCCGACACGCTTTTTGTTTCGCTTATTGCGCCTTATAATCCGATGCGCCTTATGGTGGACAATGACATATTATCTGATACCGCACCTTATAATCCGGTGCGCTTTATAGGCTGAAAAATACGGTATTTAGTGTCATGCACCATTTAGTTGGTGACCAGCTCGCATTGGCCTATAAGACACATAAAACAATAAGCAGACAGATCAGACCTCAAACATAAATATACTGACATATATTAAGCATTTAAGGATTTTTTTCTATGTACATGAATTGGCTACGACCTTCAAAAATGTTATGTAGTGTGATTGAGAATAACCTTAAGATTGTTTTATTTTCTTAAACATTGGGATATTAATCTAAGTTCTGAGTAATATGAACACATGAAAACATGGACATGGTCGGACAATATTTATTTGTATATTATGGAGGAAATATCTATTCAAGAAACCTGAAATTTCATGTGGGACTATAAAACACTTCAGAAAATATGCCAAAAAGAAAGAAAAATAAATTAGATTAGAATAGTCATTTTAAAGAATTTTAAAAATCAGCAGTTAAGGGTAGGCAGTCACACCACATGACATTTTAAACATGCAGAATAACTAATGATTTCTGAAAAAATGTTTTGGTTCCATGGAGCTCAGAGGAACTATAGGTATGTGGTGAATTCTTATTATTATGAAACTTGAACCTTTTTAATTGAAGACTCATAAATGGTGTGATAGTTACTACACTACACTTGGAACGCACAGATTTGTTTATTCCCACACACACACACACACACACACACACACACACACACACACACACACAC
>KN507182.1:13551-29647 GCA_000787155.1 Scartelaos histophorus
ACACACACACACACACACACACACACACACACACACACATATACACACGCAGAGCATAAATGAACCTTAAATTACCAACTTTAATATTTTAGGGTACTGTACAAGACATTGTACACATGCATACAAAACACCACTGGCTTTTTCATATTGCTCAGTTTTATGCATTATTCATTCATTCACTTATAAAGCCAAATTTGTCCTGGGTTATACTTGAAGCAAGTATGTCTGGTAATTTGCTCCTAATTTTGAAACGCCAGAAAAAAAAGGTTTTGTTCCTATTGTTATAGTCGCCATACCAGATTTACTCATTTTAGAATTTCCAACAGCAGGAGAGTGGTAATAAACATCAGAATTTTGTGTGGTGACAGAATCTGACAGAAGTTCTTAAAGAGCCTGTGCTAGAATTAAAAGCTGGAGGTTGCTGCTTAACTTGCCCCATTAGACCTGGTAGTGAGAGGTGGAGGCAAGCCAAGAGCCTGAGGTGCCCTACTGATTGGCCAGGTGATTGACAGCCGCACACGACACATGTGAGAGGTGTCTGCACATCACAAATGCACACACAGCCAATGCCCTGGAGTGGTTAGCTAGTTTTCAGCGTACCAACCTAGGCCACAGGTGACTAAATGCCTCTCATGGATCTCCAGCCCCGGGCACCTGCAGAGTAAGCACAGGTCAGCTCTCATTTTAGGGACAATTAGACGGACAGACTACCATTTCATCACATCTATACAGCGCCAGTCTCTCCACGGGCAAACTGGAAGAAGATGCGGTCAGCAAGAAAGGCAACCAAGAAGCACATTCCGTAACTGACACAGAAATGAAGACCGTAAGTGTCAGTGTCATAAAGGCAGACATTACACCGTTTTCAATTTGGTGGGAAATATAATGATGCTTCAAATCGGTGCCTTTAACTACCATGGTTGAGATTGGAAATTAGAGAGTCTTTTGTGTGGTCCATATTATCATCACCTGTGAGTGGTTAACAGAAACATTTAAAGAGCACAGAGCAGAAAATCAAAAATCCTAATAGTTATATTATCTATTGCTTTGCTCATCTCATATGATGAGAATGCGTTATTTGGCACAAGGCGCTCTACTGAAATGGGGAGAAAATTAGTCAGTGTGAATATTGGTATGACAAAATGGGGCAGATTCTGTTATTCTAGATTACTTAATCTATTACCAAAAATAGAACATTGCTTTTTGTTATCTCAAACCCAATTGATCGACTCCTTTTGGTTGAATTAAGAATATAGAAATAATATTGTATTAAAGGACCCATATTACTCTATTTTTAGATCTATATTATAAAGTTAACCCTAACCCTTAAACGGAAAACATTTAGTTCCACCTAGAAATGAAGTGCTCCACTGTGTTCTTAAACTCCATACAAATTCACTAGAGTCATATTGTTTCTGGAATTGCCAGTTTCTGTTGTACATAAGGTAAAAGGTGGAACAGAGCACGTTGAACTTTGAAGATGTAGACAGACTACTAATAAAGGATTACTGAAGCATGTGTGAATGGTCTAGGTATGTTTTTTTAGATAATAACACCATTATAAGATGGCTTAAAGGTCACAAGAGTCAACTGCATGTAATATAGGAATAATGCAAATAATGTATGTTACTCACTGTATTTCTTTAAGGCTCACTAACCAGACCCACTTCTGGCTTTGTCTGGGTCTTATGCAAATTAGTGCTTATAAGAGGCAGTATTTGATACAAATGTGTGATTTTTAATGCTTTGTTGTTATCTCAGGAGATAAAAGGCTGTAATGGATGTTGCATTGTCACAGTTTGAAAAATCTGAAAAAATTACCCAATTTCTTCTCAGTTGAAGCTAAGCT
This sequence comes from Scartelaos histophorus, assembly GCA_000787155.1. Taxonomy (NCBI): domain Eukaryota; kingdom Metazoa; phylum Chordata; class Actinopteri; order Gobiiformes; family Gobiidae; genus Scartelaos; species Scartelaos histophorus. The sequence goes on from KN507182.1 coordinate 15,401, forward strand.
TTCAGTCCTCCTTGTGGGGGCCCACTTGTGTAATATCTGTATAGCTAGAAACAGCTCCAGCACTAAGGCTTTGTAGGCATTAAGAATGTAATCATAAAAGCACATATATTTTTGATATATAAGTGACTTTTTCCCAGATAGTAGAAGCCTCAGAAACAGTCTGAAGTTTTAGTCTAGCCTCTGTGTGAGTTTTAGTGTGAACTTTATTTTACCTGAAGATACCGACAGTTGGACCTAGACACTATGGACACATACTAATACTTTGCAGTGGCATCATGCTGGGGGTGTTCTATACGAAAGATCACAATTTACAATTATTCACATTTATGAACACCATAACCATATTAATTTTCTTTCAACCTCACTGTATAATATGTCACTTTTATTAAATCAAACTTTTTGAGCCACATGAGTGAATCACTTTTTAATGGATTTCTGAACGTTTTCTCATATTGTCACTGTTATAATTATTTAGTTCTCATGATTATATCATGATCTGAATAATTTATATATCTTCTTCTCGTACAAGTAAGATTGGAAGGTTGGAATGAGAGACTTTTTGAACTCGTACCATCCAGACTTTATGATGAATTCAAAGTAAGCTTGAATATAGCGTGTAACCAGAATTGCAATACGTAAAATGAATATGGGCAGTTAAGTTACTGTAGAGTAGCATTATAAAAAACAACTGTAAATGTGCATGCTCCGTGTGGGTCTTGGGTTAATGGATTTAAAGCTTGTTCAGTGTTCACTGACCTGTGCATTATGAATTTCCATTGGGCAGAGCACAACAATTTCGTGGAGTACCAGCTCACACTTTATCCTTTCATGGCCTTCTGCCCTTGTGTTGTATGATGTTATGTGGTGATATTCATATTTTAAACCTCAAGTGGAGTTCAAATAGCTGCAAGCTTTTCTTACTGCTCTTACTGATATTCTGACTAGTAGCCTACCAAAATCTTTCTCCTTTTCTCCAGGCTGTCAGATCCGTGTAATGTGTGTTTGAAAATGTTGCCCTTGAAAAGAAATCTTGGGTTTTTCAGTACTAAAATAAAAGAAAACTAAGTGATTTTAAAACTCCAATATGTGATGTGTAGACAGCAGGTATGCAAGGTCAGATTAATGCTTCATCAAGGCCATCACTACCCAGAAGCTAGTGCTCGTAGTATATAGTTAAATTTAACTAAAACCCCTCGGCCGCATCACGCGTCATGTCTCTGTAGTCAACAATTAGTTTTCTAAATGAAGCTAAAAGGCTCACTGTTCCAGATGGGCTCTACAAAGCCACACATTCAGAAAACTGAGGTCAAATACATATCCGTATTCTGCTGTGATATTCCAGTCCAGGTCACTGTGTAAATAGACTTGAACATGTTCAAAAACACAGTAACACAGCCACATGGAGGTATAACAATGATATTGTCACAACAATAACGTCACTACTCTAGAGAATGTTTTGCAATTCTGGTTACAAGGCATATTGTTAAAATGGCACTGGCAATAAGCAAATTGCAATTATTTAAGTACCGTATTTTTTGGGCTATAAAGCGCACCGGATTATAAGGCGCAGTATCAAATAATATGTCAATAGCTGTCATTGTCCACACACAAGGTGCATCGGATTATAAGGTGCAATAAACGAAACAAAACGCATGTTGGATAAATCAAACTTTATTCAGGTAATTTACAATAACTCACCACGGAGTTGTAGAAGGGACGGAACATGGTGAATATAATAAGAGTGGGAACGAATTATAAGGCGTGTGCACAAGATATTAATACGTGTGCACGAGTTATAACCCGTGCGCACGCTATGCGTTAAGGCGGCGTGCGCCACGAGTTATAATCCGTGCGCACATGGCAGAATTATTGGTATGTTGCACAGTCGCCCTATATGTCGGCCAACATATTACTCCTCCTGACTCGCAAATAATACGTTATTAGCCGTAATGTGTACAACATAAAATTGGTTCGAAGTTAGTAAGCGCAACCAAAGGCGCACTGGATTATAAGGTGCACTGTTGATTTTTGAGAAAATGTAATGATTTTATAGTCCACCTTAAAGTCCGAAAAATACGGTAATGCAACTAAATATTATGTGAAAGATCTTATCACAATTATAATGTCTGAATGTTTGTTCACTCAGCAGTAATACAGAAGATTGGTATTTGAAATGGTAAAATACAAATACAAATTTTCATGTCATAGATATGTCATAATATGATATAATACAATTTGTATTTGTTTTTTAAAAATGTGCAAAAATTCTTCCTCATTGCATTACATGATGAAATATTTAAGAAGGCTGACCAGTCTGTCATTCGACACAAGTGAATGTTTATGTATTCTGTATGCATGTGCTGTAGCTGCTGTGTGCTGTTGCTGCTGGCCAAACACAGTCAGCTCATTTCAGCCCTGGCTATTTTTAGCTCTCCGTGATTGAAACAGGGTCCCGAGGGTGCTCAGAGCGGAGAGCAGGCAGGGGCGGAGGGCTGGAATCAGGTACACAGTTTGTCGCCAAGACAATGGCCGTGTCTCCAGAGCATCATGTTGAAGTAGAGGACAGATAGGAGCTTGACCACACAGTACACCCTGAGGAGAGTGGAGTGCCTCAGTAACAGGAACCCACAGCTTAGATGTTTGTGCAGGCTGTCTATGTGTACACCACATGACAAGAAATATCATTCATTTATCATCGTTCTATCTCACCACTGTTTTCATACAGCATCCATGTGCATCCATTTTTGGAATGGGGTTTATTTAAACAAACCCTCCATGATACTGTTTTTGCTGAACATTTTCAAGATAACATTTGCATTGCTATCTCCTGTTAGTATCAGGCATAGGCTTCAAGCAATAACAGGAATGTCAATGTTTTAAGTATATTTTAAATACAGTAACATGATTTGGCAGAAGCATTACTGTATATTTGGACCTGGAATCAAAGAACTCTCATGACTTTGTGATCTCACTATTGGAAATATGTAATCAACAAACACCACAAAATTCCTTTTAGACAAAATTTTGATCCTTCTATTCTTATAAACAAGAATGTGTGTGTGTGTGTGTGTGTGTGTGTGTGTGTGTGTGTGTGTGTGTGTAGGTGTGTGCGTGCGTGCGTGCGTGCGTGCGTGTGTGTTTTTAAACTAGAATTCAAATTGGATAAGACAAGGTATTAAGTAAGTCTGCATTGGAGTGATAGTATCTTTGGATTTTTGTTTTTGCATGCTGCATACATGATTATGTTTGGCTATGAGTTGTACCTTTGTCAGTATGGATTTTGGGGCTAATAATTTAACAGGCCTTTCTCCCTTTCAAACAAGGCAAAGTAAAAAGTTGGTATACAAGGATGAGAACTTTGCACATCAGTTCTTTAAAGCAGGTGTGTTGGAGGAGAGGAAGCAACCCAAGAACATAGACAAAATCCGTGTTACTTGCAATATGTGAAAATTTGTGTATTTATTTATTTATTTGGTTTGTGTAATTTTTCTCAAAAATGTTGGAAAAGAGAATAAAAGTTAAGAATTAAAAATTAATTTAAATGAGATTATATCAGCCTGCAGTTGTCTTTGTGTTGTTGCCAGTGCAGTGTGAGACTCCAGTTCATTTGGGTCCAAGGCAGACTGGCTCCACTGCTGCATCTCTACAAAATACAAACAGAACCAGTGCTGGAATCCTCTCAACATAATCCTTGTGCTCCGGACACATCTGTATGCTCCAGGAAGAGAAGAGACCGGGAAAAGAATTTGTTTCCTTACAGTTTCAACATTTGTACAGCAATCACAGAATTTTCAAATGGTCAAATAGTTGATTGATATAGATAATGTTGTTAAGTCAAGTGTCAAATTGAGTACTGCAATTTACTGTCATTAGTATCCACAAACGCAATACAAAAATTATTTTTACTTTTGCAGTAGGATATCTAATCACGTCTTTATATGTTGGCCTATATAATTTTAGGTAAGGACATTTGAACATTTTGAAAATAGAAAAGTTTATAGAAAGTTTTTTTGTGAAATGCATTCAACTAGCTGTTCATCTAGTGTGTGTATAGATTGGGCATAGATTGATTAAAAAAAATCTAGATTAATCTCATTGAAAATTTTTAATTAATCTAGATTAACACTGATTGGTCAGCAGCTAGTGGCAATCCACTAAACAAGAAGATTAGTTAGCTTGTCTGATGGAGCTCCGCTGACGGACTTGCCTCGGTTACACTCAAACAAAGTAGTTTGACGGCTCTTCCCCGGCGTTTCAGTTCTTGACCCGGCATCAGCATTCGTTAAGGGATGCTTTGTGTTTAGGTGTTACTTGAGACTGGTAGAACTCCTACAGTAAAACAACCTTACACTTGTCGATGTCTCCATTGGGAAGCTTTTTTAAAAATGAATTTCCTGAAGCAAACCTGGCGGCTTTGTAGCTGCATCCATGTTGGCATGTGGTGTTCGTTGTGGTCGTTGTCCCCTAGGTGCAATTCGGCTAGGTACACTAAAGGTGAAAATCATCATAGTTCGCTTAATATAGACTCAGCTCCCCGACCAACTTTGAGAATAGATTAACTGTGATATTTTTATGTCTCCTGACAAGAATCCCACATTATCGCAGCACGTTAACGCCTCCACTAATATATATATATATGTCATTTTCTGTGACATGCTTAAAACTAACTGATAACATGTACCTATTTTAGTTTGTTTAAGGGCACATTTGGATCTTTACTTGGGAGCTGGTCAGTCCAGAACAAACCAGGGCAAATGTTGTTATGGTCAAATGGATATATGATGAATGTATGAATGAATGAATGAATATGATTTAGCTTGTTGCACTACTGGACTATATTGAGCACTAACAAAAAAATGTGATAGCATATTTTATGTTTTTATCTTTATGGTTTAATTATTTAGCCCAGTTTATTTTCCCTATACCAAGACATTTTAAAATTCAAGTTTAATTACTTGATTTTTAAAGCTAACAACTCTAAATGAGCCAAAAATGATTTGTTTAAATTTTTTTTTTGCTTCTAGTAATGTCTTGTACCTTACTTGCATCTATTATTCATTTGTTTTTGTAATAGGCTTAACGTTTAGCCGGCAACATCCAAAATCCCTTCACCCGTGAGATAAATGATGAACATAATCAAAGCATTAAGCCAAATTTGTCCGGCAAAGACATCAGGTTTGCTTCTCTCAGCTATTTCAGAAGAATTATGCTGCATAGGACAAAAAAAAAAGTGGGACCTTGGATGCTCCTTTTACCCCGCCTCGTCGGCCGTCGCCTGAGTCAGCTTGTGCGCTCTTCGCCATAAACTGCCACTTTTCATTTCCACTTCCTCCCCCACTTGGCCGCTAGTCTCGTGCTACCCCTCTTTCGCCCAAAATTTCCCAATTAATTCTGTCTGGCCATTCCCTGCTGGACCCGGGCCCACTCACCCCGCCAACCTCAAACCCTGACTGCCAAAGAAGTTGATTCTGAATTGCGTTTCTTATACTGTAGCCACCAGTCATCTTTGACAGTATCGCCCTTCCATTACATTAAGCAACACAATGGATGCTCAGTGCATTTATGCTGACTTCTGACACATTGATCTCAAGTGCTTTTTTTGCTGATACAGTAATAGTTCAAAGCGTTTTTGATTGCGCCCTCTGACCCCAATCACACTTAAGATAGTCCTCATATATTTTTGTAAAGGGTATTCTCTGCTTAGATGACCCGTATAGTTCTCCTGCTAACATTGTAATTTGTGTGTATCTTTGCAGACACTGGAAGCAGTGTTAACCTTCAAGTATTCAGGAGGAGCAGGCAAAGTGGAGGGATACTATCGTGAGCTGTCCCTGGGGGTCCATGTTGACGTGGAGCCTTCTGTGTTCTTCACACGAGTCAGTACGCTCCCAGCAACCAGGTAACACAGCATCAAACATCACACTGTTGTAACTATTGATACTTTGCAGTGACATCACGCTTGGGGTGTTTTGGGGTGTTTGCGCGTATCACTAATGTTGGATGGTCCTGTTTAGGTGTTTTATTTTCAACAAAAATGTGAGAGTGACTAACTGAAAAACTGGCTAAATCTAGCTAGCTTGTGATTGTAATGTTATGTGTGAGAGACTTGTTTAAGAGCACAAATTATCTCAGTTGATTCTTTCTAGTCAGATTGTGTTAAAATTAAGATCAGGTTAATATCTAACAAGGTTGAGCTGAAGGAGTTTGCATCACAGGATCACTAACTCCCCCTTGAGAATGCTCATGACATCAGCTGCAAAGTATCGTATCAACTTGTAGTTTTCAGATTGTCAGGGTTGGGCAAGTTACTTCAAAACTGTAATGCATTATTTATTACTTGTTAATGTCATTTCAAAGTAATTTGTTACATTACAACGGTCCGATACAATGACTGCATCACTGCAGACGCCACACCGATCCGTCTGTCAATCTCACGCTCCGTCCTCCCTTCACTTGTGAATAAGACCCCGAGATACTTGTACTCCTCCACTTGAGGTAGGGACTCTCCACCCACCCAGAGAGGGCAAGCCGCTCGTTTCCGGTCGAGAACCGTGGCCTCAGATTTGGAAGAGCTGATCTACATCCCAGCTTCACACTCGGCTGCAAACCGCCCCAGTGCACGCTGCAGGTCCTGGTTTGAGGAAGCCAACAGGACAATGTCATCCGCAAACAGCAGAGACGAGATCTTGAGGTCCCCAAACCGGGCCCCCTCCAGCCCCTGACTGCGCCTAGAAATCCCGTCCATAAACACTATGAATAAGACCGGTGACAAAGGGCAGCCCTGGCGGAGGCCAACATGCACCGGGAACAGGTCTGACTTACTGCTGGCAGTCCGAACGCAGCTCCTGCTCCGGTTGTACAGTGACCAGACAGTCCTTAGCAAAGGACCCGGACCTTGTAGTCCCAGAGCACCCCCCACAGGACACCACAAGGAACATGGTCAAATCCTTCTCCAGATGTGCTTTGTGGATCTGGAGTTGGGCAAACTCCCATGAACCCTCAAGCACCCGATGGAGAGTGTAGGGCTGGTTCAGTGTTATACGACTGTGACGAAAACCACACTGCTCCTCCTGGATCTGAGGTTTGATTATCGGCCGGATTCTCCTCAGCCTCCCTGATAAGGTCTATGTCAGGGTACCGGAGAGGAGTGTGATTCCCCGGTGATTGGAGCACACCCTCCAGTCCCCCTTCTTATACAGAGGAACCACCACCCTGGTCTGCCAGTCCAGAGGCACTGTCCTCTGGATACGTGTCAGTCAAGACAGTCCCACAACATCCAGAGACTTCAGATACTTAAGGCAGATCTCATCCACCCAATGCCAATTACCTCGGTGACTTCAGCCAGGGTGATGGGTGAGTCCGCCTCTGAGTCCCCAGCCTCGGCCCCCTCTTTGGAGGACGTGATGGTGGGATTGAGGAGATCTTCAAAGTTCCACTTCCACCGCCCGACAACATCCCCAGTCGAGGTCAGCAGCTCCCCCCTGCACCGTAAACAGTGTTGGTGGAGCACCACTTCCCTCTCCTGTTCAGTAGTCCTCCTCCATGGCCTCCCCGAACTCCCAGACCTGAGTTTTTGCCTCAGCAATCGCACAAGCTGTGGCATGCTTGGCCTGCCAGTAGCCATCAGCTTCTTCAGGAGTCCCATAAGCCAGCATAAGCCAGCTTTTGTTCCCAGGAATGCGCTGCACGTGCACGTGCACTGTGCAAAAAGTATAGCCCTTAACCTTGAGTTTTAAGTTGCCCCTCTTTGCCTTTATGTGTACTTGTTAAACATTAGATTTATGTTGTTATGTTTTCTATTTATTTCATAAAGTCGAATCTGTATTGCCCCAGTCAACCCCAGCTCTAGAATTAAAAAATGGTAGGGAGACAAATTGTGTCCCAGTAATGGCCACTTGAGGTGAATCATTAGCTGCAATAATATCTGCAATTTAAGCCATCCATCAGTGGAAAGGGCTGATAGATGCTGTTCTCTCTGCTGTACCGTCAGCCTGTCACTGAGAGTCCCTTGTGCTTTACCTCCTTAGCCATTTGTGCCTCGTCACACTGACATGCACTACCTATCGGCACCTCACCAAATCTCCAGACACATCTGACATGACATAAAAGCCCTGATATTGCTGCCTGCTGCTCCTGAGGTTAAATCAACTATGTTTGCACAGGCTAAGTTGCCCTTTAAAGATCTTGTCAAAGGTTACAGAGCCTTTAAAATGGTATAATATACTTATATCTATAGCAGCCATAACCATGTCTATCATTCATAGGCATTTCACAATACCAAATTTTTAAGCTTAATATATTTCTACATGAAAATATAATGATAAACAATTGTGCCACTGACACAAAGCAGGATCCCAGTGAACCAATTTAAAAATAAACTGTGTCATTAAAAAGCATGAGCTGCAACAAATAACTACAAACCAAGAATTAGACACAGTTACTTGTTCAACCATCTACATCTACTGTACTCAATCTACAATAACACAAATTTCCCCCCTATTGCAAAGAACTTGCATAAATATTGAGCCCCAAAAAAGATTATTCCAGCTTTCATATACTGAATAAGTTGCTGTAGTGATTATTGGGATAGGTCTATTTGCTCAATATGAATGAAATAAAGAATCTACTGTCATGATAAATATCATGATCTTGCTTTAAAACAATTAAGCAAACACCACTTTAATATCATTTAATATTGTATAATCGTCCTATGAGTAAAAATATAAAGTATCATGCATGATATGTGAGTTAACCCTGACACTCATGCTGCCTCTCACAGGTCACATGCATATTCTCAGGCTTTGTGCCAAAACAGTTTGTGGGAGCTCTCTTTGACATAGTCACAGGAGAGACAGATAAAACGCACTCCACTTGTTGAGATAAGTACTACTAAATTTCTTTATGACTGCCAGAAGGGAATTTCTAAGTGAGAGAATGAAAGTGTTTAATAATATCACATTTGACCTTTTCAGGCACTTTATTCTTTCTCTTGTTTTGGTATGACCTTTTCTGTCACGGTATGTCATCTTTACAAATATACACAAAGGGCAGTATATAGTATAGCATGAGGAACATTTTGGGTGGTTTATTTAGGCCTTGTTCACTCACTACAATTACATCTTACAACTACAATAATTTATTTTTCCATTGAACTTTGTCATCAAATTGTGGCAAGTAAAAAGTCCAACTCAAAATCTCCTGAATTATTTTTCTTTGCTGTGTGTTTCATTTTGTTGTCCTAAAATTGAGCAGTTCCATTTTTTATTACAATGTTGTCTTGGACAAATAGTTATTCAAATCATACCTACAATCTAATTAAGAATACAAAACTAATTATATGCCAGAATGCCTTTTCAAAACTAACAAAAGCAATATTGCATTTCATTTCAGCTCCTGATCATATTTCAGTTTAGCTGCCGCCTCCTCCAGCTCAGTGCACAATACCAATGCATTTCTATTTCAAATAAATTAAAACTGTTTTAGGGAGGGCACCCTTGGACAACATTTGACCGGTGCACTCACCGCCCATCATCTCAGCTCCTTATTTGGCCTTTAAAAGCACTGCTCGCCCAGCCATGACACACTGCCACTGTGTTAATGGAGTGGAGAGGTAAGAGCTTCTTCATTGGTTGAACTTATATTCATTGGCACGGAGTCACAAGTGCTGTATAATAAACTGTTTAGGAGGCAGTTTCCCCCTTAACATTTGTCTCACACCTAATCAGCCTATTTATTTATTATTCCACTGCAGTGTAATGTGTACAGTACACTCTTAACAGTTATTTTTCTCACGTTTTTAAAGCCCCTGGTATTTCTCCTGTTACTTTTTCCTGATATTACCATCTGTTGATATTGCAGTGTCCACCACCACCACGGCTTTGTTCTTTTGCTTATCCAACACTGCTATGTCTGGCTGCCCTCTCAAAGTTTTGGTAGGATTCCTTAATATCAGCCATTTCAGTTATGTTTCCGCGGTACGCCTCATGTAAGGGCTTGTCCTGCCATGATGGTCTCTCCTCCTTCCACCTCTTCCTCTACACTCCACTGTGTGAGACATTCTCCAAGCATGTTGTTCGTCGGGGCCTTGCTTGATTTACTTATGGAGTTTGGATGTTTCATCCTGGACAATGGGTTTAAACATTCACTAGTTCTTGCCCTCCTTCCTTCCAGCTTGCATAGATTCTGTACTCAGGGTGCTATGGTTTGTATCTCCTCCTTTGGCCAGCTTATGACTCCTGCTGGGTATCTGATCACTGACAGAACAGTGTAGCTGTTATTGCCTAGACCTTGTTCTTGTTATTGAACTGGCTTCTTAGAACTTGCCTTAAGGCCTAGTCATACTTCATAAGAACTTTGTTCTTGTTCTTGAGTTGATAAGAACAAGAACAAAATTTGTTTGGGTATGACATTTCATACTTCAAAAGATGTTCTTCTGCTGAACTGCCCTGGCAGTTTAACATGAACCCTCTCCAACACTATATACACACTGAACAGACTCACCATCAGCAGCACATCCCTCTGCCACAGAAAGAGCACATATAATCCACTGTCCTTTAGTCCGATGGAAGCTCAGGGCACAAGGAGCGAGCTGTTTTTTTCAACACTTACAGTTTATGCAAATGTGGTTTTGTTTCTGTAAAACGTAAACAAATGTGTGCAAAGCTAAATTATATTATCAGCTGATGTGGTTCTAGCTGTAAATAGCATATCACAAATACTGTCACAACCTGGATATGGTTAATACCTGGCATTAATGTGCATGTAAACGCAAAGCCTCATCACAAACTGGAAGAGACTATTTCACCTACAAACTCTGCCGCACTATTGTATTATTGGCTGTGTGTGACGCGCACTGCCAATGTATCAAATCAGAGTGAAGATGTCGGACAGCGCTGCCGAACAATGTTCTGGTCACCTGATGCAAGACCTGTCGAGAACAAGCCTCAACAGGAGCTGCTGAACAAAATGACATAATTTTGTGCTTATACTATGTCTGATAGGTTACCACAATGATGTTGAAGGATTAGTCACTTGTTGTTTATAGCCAATTTTTTTTCATGTAGTTTTTTTCTTTATAGCAGTGAAAAACAGTTCACAAAACATCAACAACAAAAAACAAAATAAAAAAAAAAACATCAGAGGTATGGTTGGAATTTTATTTCCAAGGAATTATGCAGACATAAAATATGCTCTACAATGACCAATTATGTAATCTTGGTGTGTATTGTTTTATCTGTACATTACCATAATATATGATGATGTTATTATTTTATCTTTAATTTATGCCAGGTGTTCTTTGTATATTTAAGAAAACTATTACAAAGTAGTGTACTATTGGGTATGTATAATACTTTGGCATTATACTGGTCTACCAAATGAAGATTTGGATAGAAAGCATACCTGCATTTTTGAGGAGTTAATCAGGCCATGCATAACCAGCTGCCACGGGCGACAGATGCAGTCACAATTAGCCATCCATCTTTATTGTGCCACTGTGGTGCTGCAGCCAAAACTAACAGAAACCATATTGCATCACTTAAACAGGCATCCAGCTGGGTTTTGTACTAGACTGGACAGTACATTTTTGTAAGGACTGGATACCATATGCCAAAGTCCCTATATCAAACAAACATTTTTTAATATTTAGTAGTATTAGTAAGTAGTCAGCACACTATTACATTTTTACTTCATATTTGAAAGTCTCATTTCATTCTGTTTAATATTTTATGATTGTTTTGAGCAGTAGACAGAATACAATTTTTCTTTTACTTTTTTTCTTATTTTGTGCTGCTGGTTTTCCTTGCTTCCTTAGCCTTGGATTTGTTTTCTTTTTGCCCCCACCAGAATGTGCCAACAAGTATGCAGCCTCAAAAATAACCAATTAACTAGTTTGTATGACCAGTACCAAAGCCTGCTGCGGGTGTAAGATCCTATTAGTTCTGTTCCACTCTCAGAACCAGCCTCACCCTTTCACCCTGTGCAACTTTCCTCTTTCAAAGCCGCACTCCTATCATCTACTTCTGTCTCTTATATACTTTTCTTGGTAGCTTTTGACCACTTGTGACTTCTTGCACAGTGCGGCTCTACATTTAAACGGTTCTTTCAAAAGCACACTATAAAAATATGTGCAGTAAGGGCAGACATAGTTATAGTCATTATTGCTTTAAATCGGAAAGAACTTTAAATACAACCATTTGTTTTTAATAAACCTGGCTGTAGGGCTAGGAATAGAAATTAAATTGTGATTATATACTATACCTGTGACTGGCTGATTTTATTAATCAAAGGGAATTGTGGACTCTTAGATGAAGCTCACTACTTCAGTTACTGAACTCTACTGAACCTCACTATTTCAGTTACAGGTACTGAAATTTAATTTTTTATGTTTTTATTTCTGCATGTTACTAACTTATTTGTTTTGGTAAAATTCAGTCAGGACTGTACAATATCCAGACATTAAGGAAATTGGTAATGCTATGAATTTGTCTATAATCTTTCTCTAATGACATCATCAGAAGTGCTCATTTTGGTGGAAGGCACACATTTTGAACATAGAATTGATGGTAAAAGTACTTTAGCTAGCAAGGTTAAATGCATCAAAAGTGTGTATTTTCAGTATACTTCCTCTCCACAAACTCAAAGCAACTGCCACGTTTGTCTACTGCTCCAAGCAACTCCCTCACCTATTTGACCTGCTATTCTTATGTTTATGACACAATTGAGTGGCTATCTTCTGCACACAGCAGGGGTGTCTTGCGGGGCTTGGCTGGATGTTCAGTTGACAGAATTGCTCAAGGAAGTGACAAAGTGCCAGAAAGTGTGAAACAGTCAGTGATCGATATTTTACAAAGAGCCATTAAAGTCCCATTCTCAACAGTGTCCTCTTACTCTGGAAACCCCAATTGCACCTTCGGGACGCATGAGCACAAATGCAGCTCTCATGTCCTTAGCGTCATTAGCTGAGAAATGTAACACTCAGTAACTGTTGTTCTCGCTTTTCTTTAGCTCTCGAGGAACACCTTTGGCTCACTGACCTCAAAATGACCTATAACCACAGTAACGGATGGAAATATAATCAAACCCATCTCATGTTGCTATCAGTTTTAATTCAGTTTAGAGGTTACAGGTATTTCTGTCTGAAAGAGCCTCTCTATAAGCACTGAAGTGATGAAAATTTCAGTTCAATACCTGATTGCTTGTTGAAAAAAGTTCTTTGCAGTTGGAATATGAATGCTTTGCCCTTGGTTTTGTGGAAATGGCCCATTTAAAAAGAAAAAAATCTAGCCAAATTAGCAACTCGATCGGCATGCTAATAAAAACACATAGTTGTAATGAATGCAATTTGACAGTAGAAATGCTCAGAGCTCAGAGCCTGACTAGGCAATGAATTATAGACTTAAAAATTAAAAATGTGCAGGGTTTTTATCTTTGATGTCACAATCTAAGGAAAGTCAAATTATTTTAGGAGCTCAGAGCAAGACGTCATTGTAAACAAGATTAATGAGAGAAGAATGAATGAAGTAAAATACAACTCGAGAGGTAGCAACGTTATTATATTTACAAAAGCTCAAAAAAGTCATTATTGCACAACATGTGAAACTGACATGAAACTCCCCTGGACCAAATCCCTCTCTTTGTAGAGAATCTTTGCAGTGAACCAGAGTAATAAAAATAATACTCACATTGTTACAACATCAAAATAATAATAACAATAAAAAGCTGTACTTATTTTATTTACAAAACACCCCTAAATGTCTACCACCATGCAGTTACATATGAGCAGTCAGTAACACATAGAACAAAACTAGACCTCTTGACTTTTAGCCAAGAGCTAGAATGATGCATAAGGAGTCAGCTCTGTGGGCTAAAAATAACTCCACATTGACAGATCTGTAAATCCAGGCTTGCTAACTAAAGCCATTACTTTAGCCTTGCATGGGATATATCACTTTTTGTCTGTGTCTGGATTCTAAATCAGCACCTATTGATTGGAGATTTTCTTGAGTGACTATACTGTGGGCTTATACCATTGATTGCTTTATTTTTGCCCATTCATTCACTGATGTGTAACAACTAGTGAAACTAATTTAACAAAGCTAACTGGATTTGTTTTCAAGCTGTTCTTACAAGTGATTCGCAGTGATTGCAAGTTTGTTTTGCTAAGTAAATAGAGTGGACATAACATTCTTCGTACAGATATAAAGTGGAAAGTAAAAACATAAATACTACATATACTACTACTACTAC